>CAAKHC010014424.1:0-32897 GCA_901007825.1 Macroramphosus scolopax | reverse complement strand
AAAGCGGCTGTGCTGTAATGAAGCAAAAATAAAACGCAGCCGACACAAGGTAACAGCAAAAAAGAGTCCACTGCCCCTAGCTTGTTTAGGGACTCCGTTATATTGCCATTTTCCTGTGACCAGTAATGCTACTGCATATTATTATCAGATGAAATAACCCCACGGTCTTTAACTGCAGACATTTAGTGCCAGCACAAGTCAAAAACTTTGACATGGCTGACACGCTGTCAACATTGAGCAACTCCTCTACTCTTAATTCTATGACATGCATTTTCATGCATCTTGAAAATTGATGCGCCTCCAATTTTAAAGCATCAAAACTACTTGTTCCCATAAATTCACTTACTGATGTTCATGCTATAGCTCATTAACATTGAGTCAACATTTCATATACTGTCCTGCTCATTTAATTAAAAGGTTGTAGACCTAGCAGCCACTGAAAATGGTAGTGTTTTGGCCAACAAAAGGTGAATAGATTAAATTCAATTCATTAAATTATTTGGTTCCAACTGTTGATTGGTAAGCATAACAACAATTGAAAAAATTCCGATAAGTAGATTCTGTTCTGGACCTTGGATCAAATGCTATCGAAAACCCTTCACTGATGAAGAGTTGCTTTTATACTTGTTGAATGTTATCCTGTTGTTCTACTGTTGGTCAGTCATGGCTTTGCTTTGTTGACTTTGGTAATAATTTTTCAGACAAGGAAATGTTTCTTAATTTACATACAACCTTTGTTTTGTTTTGATTATTGTGGATATACCAATTAGAAAATTTGTGTTGGTGAATTTGGCAAGGTTTCAGTTGTCGTACCGATGGTGGTCAGTTGTTGAATTGTTTTTGCAAAATTGTTAAGAAGATTCCCAACTCAGACCTAATTTTTCGGAATACTTCTGAATATCTAATAATGCTAACAGTTCCCATGAAGGAGCTTCTATCTAATCAATGTATTTTATCTAATGCCTTAAATGTTGCATGTCTTATTGGAATATAGTTATTCAAAGTTTGTATCTTAGGCTACGTTCACATCAAATGCCACATTCTTCAGTTCCGTTTCATTACAGTTAATTATTTTTGGCCAGATCCGATTTGCCTATCTTTACCGTTCACATTCATAACTACAGGTGACTGTTTTCTAACTTTAAAGTGACTGCATCACTCCTCCGAAATGCAACACATGCGCATGTTAATACACTTCTGCAAGAAACATCTGTATCACCAACAACAACAACAAGGCTATATTTGTAATAACCTCTCTTGATTGACACTGAGAAAGTAGACGCACTTGCAGGGAACGTATGCACTGGATTTTTCTCTGCCGATCGGCAAATATACGTCTGCTAAATTAGATCCCGCAACTGACTACAATCAAAGCTCGCCTCCATTATTGTTACTGTTTCACCCATAGTCCGTCATTTTCTGCCGCGCTGCCGGCGTTGACAACAGCACTCAGTGAGCACATGCATAGGGTAAAAAAGCCACACGGATCCTGTCTGACCCTTCTCATTCATGTCACATGACCACATATCGTATATGTATCCAATGTGCAACCACATAAGAATTTCCTCAAATCGGATTTAAAAAGATCGGATTTCTCTTTCCACACAGCCTTGAAACTATTGCATATGTGTCACATTAGGGCAAAAGGTTTGAATCACTTCAGCCAGGGGATGTGAACGTAGCCTATAGCATTTCAACAGCTTTGATTCAAAAGGAATTAGTTTGGAAGCTGGAATATAAATCTGCCTATCTGAAGTTTACATTGTATACAACTTGTCCATGATGGCTTTTTAGCTACAAATATTGGGAACAGCAACCTTGTTACATTCTTGCATACTTTTCCTGAACAAAAGTGTAAACCCAGAAATTACAATGTACAATGCTAGCTAATGCTCTTCAAAGCTAGCCATGTATGTTACTATATTGTCTTAATTTTAGTCTAGTTTATTATGCCTTCTTCGACTGGACAGTGAGTCATTGGTCATTTCACTTGCACTATGGGCTTACAAACCTTTCCTTCTTTTGTTTTATCCCATCAAGACCCAACTGGATATTGCTGGCGTGGCGACCGCGTGGTTTTACACGAAGATGGCAAGTGACTTGGCAGCTTTGTCAAAATTTTAACAAGATGAACCTTTTTTTCTGACTGGATTTTCACACATGGACTTAATTTTTTTTACAAAAACATGGACAATGGAAGGAACACCTTTTGATGGAACCGTAGTGGACTTTTGGAAAAATTTCACTGTTTTTGCAACCACAGAGTAATCCTTTGTACATTTGTTATTCAAATGTTGTTTTACAATAAAGTATGTCGTTTTTTTCATGAATTTGTTTCATTGGCATATAAATGTGGCATTTACAGATAGATATTAGTCTTGTAGCATCGCAGTTGGTTTTTAATGTAAAAGTTAATCTATTTAACAAGACTTTGTCTTCAAACCTCATTAAGGGTTTTAGGGAAGCGGAATTGTTAATGTGCATACTGGGTTGAGTCTGCTGAAGTTATGCTTTTGTTCAAAGGCTCCAATTTAGCCAATCCCAACAAGCTAGTGCTTTGCATTTCACACTCCAAACCTATAGGGGGCAACATCTGTTTCGAACCTTCAAACTGTCGTGAGCCAGATGTACTCTTCAGCTTACGCTGACATTGTTAGCATGAGCCGAAGGGAGAAAATGTCAATTTACGTCCCGACACTTACCCACGGTCACAAGCGTTGGGTGGTGAGTAATTGATTTAGATCACCTAAGTCAAAATTACGTCCCTCCGTAAGGTGGCTAGTCTGTGCTGCTGCTACAATGTGGACGCCATGGGCTCCTGTATTGTTCCAATTTTTCCCAGCAACTACCAGGGTGAAGAGCTCTGGAGAGTCATAGCTAACTCCATGAATAAAGGCGTAGCCATTTGGTACAGCCACGCTACAGTAACCCACTATCGCCAGTTATGGTGATCCGGAAAGAAGTCCGAGTAGAGCTACGGCACCTTCACTTTAGTAATCCACTGTCGCTTCTTAAGGAACAAAGTGGTATTGCGAGACAAGACGGATTGGTGCTAGCTTTTTCAGGCTAAAATTATCCCCTCACAAATTATCACTTTAAATGATATTACCCCCTGATTGATGAGAGATGTGGGATATTTTTCATGATTCTTACACATTTTGATTTATTAGTCCCAATGGTAAATAATGAAATTACCAGTTCAACAGTATACTTATTTGTTAAGGACACATGCAAATGGTCTAAGGGTATTTGGTCTGAATAGAAATGGTTGTCAAAGCTTTCTAAAATGGCTCCTGGTTCTTTTTCCTGTCTGAGCAGGAAGTGATGCAATTGCTGCAAATTATATTATTTTTCCACCTCTTGGTAATCATACTCAAACGAAGTGAGAGTAAAGGTTTCACTTTAAGACTTGTGTTGTAGGGATGGAAATATAGATGTTTTATAAAAGAAATCTTAAAAGATAATAAAAGGGGAGGGACTTGAACATCACCTGAGTGTTGGGTAAATGGAAATAACGTCAATCAAAGGCAAAGCTTTCAGAGCTAGGAAGGAGCTCTAGATGGCGGCTGAGCCTTGGGAAGTGTGCCATGGGCTTTAGACACACCGTTTTTCGGGCCTTTTTCTCGACTGAAACCACTTCTCTTGGATTATAAATTCTGTTTATGGTTGGACGGACGTTGTTTTAACGGGAATTCGGGCGTTTTGTGTCGTTTTCATGCCGTTTTTTTCGACCCGAAAGAGCCGTCTGTGCAGTGAGGGCTCGTCGTTGTTTTCCATACAGGGCTCTGGCAGCCATGGCGCGCCTCCATTTTTAGTGTGCTGCCTGCCTCTGTCGCTCTGAGTCTGACAGCAAAAGAGGTCCGATAAGGCCTGCGTTGTTTCTGAAACAAGACTCATTCTTGAATTTAACTATTAAGGTAGTTATTTTATTTTACAGTTCATTTTTATTCCTGTCGGACAATTATGTAAACTGATACAGCGACCGCGATTCCAATAGTTTACTTATAGACTTCTACTATTCCTTCACACTGAATTGGCATGTTGACATTGTTTAGTTCATACGTTACTGATATTTTCCTCATCTTTAATTCTAATTTTTCCAAACCTTCATCTGATGACGCAGTTAGAATTAATTGCTTGCGGCTTTGTCCATGGACTATATTGAAATACAACCGATAGATATTTCATTCAGCGTTACTGCACGTGTCTTTATTAACTATATTTAATTCTACGATGTAAATAATGGTCCTTAAATATTTGGATTTAATGCCCTTTTCTCCTCTCGTGTCGCACCGCCTGGGATTTAACTGCCATCAGGGCAGAGGCAATCTTATGGGACTTGTATGCTAGCTCATGCTTCCTATAACTTTTTGACATTAAAATACCAGGACAAAGATCATCAAAAGATTTTAAGGATACTGCGATGATGAAGAATAAAAGTAAAAAACAAGAGGACGAAGGTTCGACTCAAAGCAATGCATCAAGGTATGATCCATATTACTTTTTTTTTTTTTTTTTTTACATTTCTCATGTCTGTTTTGATTGTTTACCCTGTCAAGCATGGTTGATCACCTTTGCATACACTTGCGACGTGGGGTTTGATGAAGTGCACCAGTGTCATGAATGACCTTGCTTTTGTTTAATAGCCACACCCTGATTTTCCTACCATTTCTTACACTCAAAATACCGAGCTTTCAGGCCTGTGTTAGGAGATCATTGGCCACAAGATGAATAGTGTTCGACCCAAGTAAAATTCATTTGTCCTCTATTATGTTGAAGATAATTTTTCACGATTGTTTCCCATGTAACGTGACCTTGTGTTACTAGTTGCTACTGCAATGCACCATTTTATCTTTGTTTGTTTTTTTATATATATATCAACTTCTTAAGCAATGGATTGCTTTGGTGTTATGCTCAGACACATGTGCAGACTTTTGGCCGGATAAGTACAACATGCTTTCTATTTCCTTTTAGTTTATAAGCATGGTATCAATTTTCTATTTAGCTATACATTTTATTTTTTTTAGCATAAGGCGTACAGTTGAATCTATGCATAGTTTTAACCATGTTTAAGTATTTTAGGGAATCCACATTTACTCATACTCATTATTTCTGCTCAATAAAAGCCTGAACAATATTAAATATTTTGTCTCTCTTAATGCAGTTTGATAAGCTTTAAACATATATGCTCTGTTAAGTCATTAATATTTTAGTGTCAATGTTACACAATTTTAACATCCAACTCAATGCTTGTTGTCAGAGGAGAGATATTTTTTACTTTTTCTTGGTCATACGTGAATAGACCGTTTCAATTGAAAGCTTTTCATCTGAATCACACTTTTCTTCCCTCATCCACAAGACTTTTGTATTCATTGATGGCCACAATGTACATGTTTATATACCTTGTGTATGTGAATGTCATTTTGAATCAACACAAGTTATAAGGCCCTTTTTGCCTTTTTATTAGCACACATGATGATTGATGTGTCAACTGAAATTCCTTAAATATTTTTGCCATGTCAGCTAAACAATATTTGAAGGCCTTTTGGCCAGTTGTTAACATGGTGACTTTTTTTTAACATTGTCTGCTTTCTTTTTTATAAAGATGTCAAACAATTTCCAGTATGTTTATCCCCTCCTCAGGTATTCTTATATTGATCAATAAAGATGTTTTTGAAACTAATATCAGATGATTTGCGTGTTGTCAGGATTGCAGAAGTCACACAAGAGACATTACTTGAAAGAGATGTCAGTTTATACTATTTCAGTACAAGCTTGAACTCTTATCATTACATTTGCTGCTATTTTCTCCAGGCATATAATGCTAGCTGACCTCAACAGCCTGCTGGTTTTAGCTCAAGACGCAATTGTTTGCATGCTAAAAGCAGGTAACATCTCTTAAAACACTTTGTTCTGCTGTACACTGCAGCAGGTTACATCACACTTGTAGTTTTTTTTGTATGAACTTGTGGCAGCCATTTTAGTATCTGAGTGAAATATATCCCTCTTTTTGATATTAGCTTAACTTTCTCACACTGACACATGAGCACTGTGGGAAGGGAGCGCAGCAACAGGTAACAGCAATGCTGGTCACTGTTCTTGCAACATAATACCTTTCTTAAGCACCATGCACATATTATAATGCCTTTAGTCTCAAAATGGCCCTTGCTTTGCCTGCTCAGCTTGCTCACTTATCTGTATTCAAAGGTCGACTATGTGGAGGAGGAACAGGAAGAGTTTAGACCTTGGGACAGCCTGAACAGTGCGCTCGTATTGGCTAAAGTTCCACCTAGCAACGCGTCATCCAATAGCCATTTGAGTTTTTTTGTTTATGCCCCTCCCCTTTCTGACATCACTTAAAGCGGAAGGAGCCTTGAACTTCCGAATTCGGTCATTTGCAGAGAGTTGTTAGGCCACTATCACCAGTAAGAGGCTTATTATTTCTTCCATTCGAGTTGATTTGGGTTCTGTTTCACTATCAGACACATATTAGTATGAAATGGGAGACTTTGTATATTGTTTTTCTCTAAACATTGACCATGGTGAAAATAAATCCCCTAAAACTGTCAAGTAAGGCAGCTGTCTTTAAAAACACCCGCTAGAGAAGCATAACTAATCTGGGTTACAGATTTTAATCTGACAGCCGCAAACTGTCTTTTAACTCAACCCATGTGAGGCTTTGATTTGAGGGATTTATAATGAATGGATGCAGCGCCCCCAAGTGTTCAAGATCGGAGTGACTGAAAACAGACAAGACAGCGTTGCAAGCAAGATATTTCATGTATTGTTGCCCCCATTGCATGTATATACTTTGTTGGATATGTTTAATTATACAAAATTAACACACTTATTATATTTGAATACAAAAAGATTCCTCATCACTTTTTTCAGATGGCTTAAACACTTAAAGCCCCTTGTTTGCAGCTACAATGATTTCGTGTTTTGCCTTATACAGTATAGTCAAGAATTAAAATATAAAGGAGAAAGATGATTATTGTAGGAGATGAACACCACTCTTGTTTCAAAGGCACTGTTTTTCTTATGTCAAGAGACATTACCTCATTTTTAAGGGATCTCTATCTGAAAAGTTTGTAACCAGTGATTTTGTATGTCATTGCAATCACTGTCACTATTTTGTATGTCTGTCAGCCTTTATATTCAACCATTAGATCAGTCGGAATCACACTATTATCTCTATGTTAATTTTTTTTGCCATTCCTATATCTAATGAGTAATTGGAGGTAATCAGAGAAGAAAGACTTCAATCAGTGTGAACAACTCTGAGATGTGATGCCTTATTTGTTGGATATTCTTCTCTCAAAAGAGGTTTTAGAACTCTTAAGCATTTAAGACTTGCTGTAAGAGGATTTGTGTGCCTTATGCAAAGAATTAGATTATTATTGGCTTGTTAGCTGAGTAAGGAACACGCTGCGTGATGTAATGAGGTTTCTGTTTCCTCACTGCTAAGACAAACCACTTACTCATCCTTTCAAATAATTACAGTTCTGACATTTCCCAGTAAGACTGCGCGCAATCAGAGACTCAGAAGTAAGATGTGTCCAAGCTACAGCCACCGGGCCTGAACTCACATCTTACCATGTTGTTGTTGGTTGGACAGTATTATAGTGGCAATGGCTCAGTAACTGTACTGCAAAATGGAAGGAATGAACATGTTCTTGTTCCTGTAGCAACTCTGCCTCGGAAGAATCCCACCACTCTGCCTCGGAGACGGGGAGTCAGTCGGAGAGCGAGCGTGGCAGCGAGAGGAGGAGATCCCACAACTCCGAGTCAAACAGCTCCTCAGAGTCGGAGAGTCACTCGGAGTCAGAGAGCGAGTCTGCAGGGTCCAAACAGCAAACCGCAGCTGAGGTCAAAGACAAGCCAGTTAGAAAGAAGGAACGACTGGCAGATGTGAAGAAGGTAAAGGGCACTGATACTTACCATCATGAAGTTATAGTTAACTTAGTTAACGGTAATCAGACTCCAGCTGATCATAAAGGCTTAAACTGCAGGACACTGATCGTTCCATCTTCAGTTATGAAACTGTTTCTTCAGCCCAACTGTCTTCATGTGCCAGACTATAGCTCTGTGCCAGTTCCTTACCACACAGTGATATTAAACAAGTTTTAAATATGAGCCGTGTAATTCAAAGAAGAAGGTATGCAATGAATGCAATAAGATTCCTGAAAAGCAGCTGCTGACTAATGAAGGAAAACAAATTGATACTGAAGAAAAACCTATGCACTCGAGTTTTAGTGAAAAATACTTAGATTGAAGTCAGTTGTTTTCCATCATTTCCTGTTAAGTTCAGTATAATGTGGTGCAGTAAAGTCCAGAAGTTTGTATAGTAGGTTATAATAATGATTTGATGCACACTTTTATTTATGTAGTGATGCATATTGCCAGTGGCTATCTGATGATGGTGGCTGCCCTCTGATTACAGATGTGGGAAGAACATCCAGATGTCTACGGGGTCAGAAGGTCAAACCGCAGTAGACAAGAGCCGGCTCGCTTAAACATCGGCGCTGGGGTAAGAAGACAACAATGAAACTCATTTAGATTGATCCAATCAAAACAGTGAAAGAGCACTGACGACAGCTAATTACGCTACACAGTTTCTGATGATGCAATCACAAGTGGACAGGTCACAAGTTCACACCTGGTATTAACGTGTTGAGAGACCACCTGTGATCAAATTCAGGTGTTACAGGAGGTCAGTAAGTGGGCGTTCATGTAGACCTGCTGTCGGAGGGTTGTACAGCCACTCTCACTCCCTGCCGATCGGTTTGAGATGGATAATATGGTGTCCCTCAACGAGGACGAGCAAATTGAGTGGAAGTCTGAGAGGAGAGGGATGTAGTGGGCAGCGTGAGAAAGGTCACACTTGTGATCGGATCACAGCTTTACAAAAACGGCCAACAGTTCCATCTAGTGGAAGTCGGGTAGACATGTTCACTTCCACAGTTCTCCTAAAGTGTGTGTCTGCTGTCATTTACAGGGCAGCAGTGACTCCGAGAGTGAAAGTCCAAAGAGAAAAACCTCCCGGGCTAAAAAGAAGGAGTGAGTAATAGAGTTGTGCACATCTTCGTTAATTATTTTAGAGTTATTAAATTCAAAAGACAAGTTCAGCATACATCTTTTTTTTTTAATCTTTTCGGATCGTGCCATGTTGAGAAACAGACACTAAATGTTACTATTGTAAGGAAGATTTCTGCACAGTTCATATCCATTGGTGTCATTCTGTGTTCTTATTGTGTTTCTTATCATTTATGCTCATTTGTAAATGGGTATCTGTTTGCTACGGGCTCCGTTAATTCCGGACACTCAGGGGGATGTTGACCATTCATATCAACTTTGAATGGAACAATTAGCGGTTAATCTCCCTGATCAAATTGTGGCCATAATTTGAAAATAAAAAAAAACAAACAGGTCAAATGGCAGCGGTTGGCCTTGAGGGTGAACTTGTGGCATTTCTTTGTTGTAAGAAATATCTGGAATGATGATGACTCAAATGATGAAGACGAGGAGGAGGAGGAGGAGGAGGAGGATTTCGACAGTACAGACAGTGAGCAGGAAGAGAAAAAAGTTAGATCCAGACAACTTCCTGCTAGAAGGTAAGAGTGTAGCGAGGCCTTGCCATCAGACAGCTACCCATGGTCATCTCCAATTCATTCCATGTTGTTGTGCTTTGAGTTGCTCAATTTCATGTTTTTGCTTTTTTACTTCGGTTGAATTACACATCTCAATTGTCTGAATGTTCTAAAAAATTAAGTTGATAATCAATCTAAGATGTAATCAAAACTACAACAGATGTTTTTTTCGTAAAAAGAATTCATCTGCAGACATGGGATTTGTTTCTGGAACCAGCAGCTGGACAACCAGATGTGGAAATCAACCACAAGTTTGGTTCATTACCTCTAAGTGTTTTTTTTTGTCTTTTTCTGGGCTTAACTTGATGTTTTACAGACCTCAGAATAAATCATCCGCCAAAAAGCAACTGTCTCAAAAAGGAAGAAAGTCCAGGAAACAGGAGTCGTCCGCAGAGGAGGATGACGATGACGACGACGAGGAGGACGACGACGATGACGATGATGACACTCCAAAGAGACAAACTCGTAGAAGAGGTGCTACAAAAGTCAAAAGGTGCAGTCCTATTATCTGCTTTTCAGTTATTTCCCTGCAGGGTTGTTACGTAAATGGATTTTACAGTTGCTTGTTTCACGTTCATATTTCGTATTGATACAACACTGGATCCACTCTCCCTCTAACCCCTCGGGCCTTTCTGACATATTGCAGTTATAAAGAAGACCAACATGACTTTGAAACAGACTCAGATGACCTGATTGAAATGACAGGCGATGCATGCGAGGAGCAGCAGGATGATGACAGTGAGACCATAGAGAAAGTGATGGACACCAGGATAGGCAAAAAAGGAGGTGACACATCTTCGCTTGTCTCTTACTGTTGGGGAAATAATGTGTCTCATTAAAGTACACTCAAATGAACACGGCCATTCTAAAATGTGATTCCTTCATCTGATGCTGAAGCCTCTGGGGCTTCCACGACTGGCTATGCTGTGGAGGAGAATGGAGACCCGTGTGAAGGCTTTGAGCCTGAGAACGAAGAGGGGGAGACTCAGTATCTGATCAAGTGGAAGGGCTGGTCTTACATCCACAACACGTGGGAGAGCATGGACTCTCTGACACAGCAGAAGGTCAAGGGGCTTAAGAAACTGGACAACTACATAAAGAAAAGTGATGAGCTCAATTCTTGGTAACAAACTTTCTTTTGAATAAATATTTTTAGTCACGCATGTACGTCTGCTCAAGAGTTCTCACGGTGTAGCGTGTCCGTGTTTGTAGGTTGCGGAAGGCGTCCCCCGAGGATGTCGAATTTCACAACTGCCAGCAGGAGCTCGTTTCGGACTTAAACAAGCAGTTTCAGTTCGTGGAGCGTGTCATCGGTAAGAGTCGATCTAGTAACTCGTAAGATTAATTTCATATGTGCGTCCACGGTTTTTATCTAAGGTGTCCTAAAATCAAATTTTATTAATTTCAACAGCAACAAAAACAGGAAAAACGCAAGGAACCTCTGACTTCCCATGTAAGTCCCTTTTCTAAATTTTCACTGTTTTTAGTTGCTGTCCATGCTTTATATTTATTTAGTCATATGTTAAGTGCAGAGATTTGTCACAAGGACCTACAGAATATATGTGCCTGTTTTTTATACTTCAAGCTCACAGTCACAAGACGCCATCCTCCAATGAGCCTGAGTATCTATGCAAGTGGATGGGCTTACCGTATTCAGAGTGCAGCTGGGAGGACGGTGCACTGGTCAGTAAGAAGTTCCAGTCCTGGATAGACAGCTTCACGAACCGAAACTCAAGCAAAACTATCCCCTCTAAAGACTGCAAGGTAGAAGTCAAATTATCTCAGATGATCGCGCTTTTATCTTAAATTGAAATGAAACCAATTTTGCTTATAATTAAAGAAACGTGTCTTGTCCTGTTATCTCAGGTGTTAAAACAAAGGCCAAGATTTGTTGCCCTGAAGAAGCAACCCTCCTATATTGGGGATGAGAACCTGCAGCTGAGAGACTATCAGCTAGCTGGGCTGAATTGGTTGGCTCACTCCTGGTGCAGGTACCATGAGGATAAATACAGCAGTTTTTGTTGAATTTTGAAAAAGGAGCTGCTTCAGAACACCTAGGCCAACGTTTGTTTGTCTTCTTCCTCCTCAGGTGCAACAGTGTTATACTTGCCGATGAGATGGGACTGGGAAAGACCATCCAGACCATCTCTTTCCTGTCCTACATGTTTCACCATCATCAGCTTTACGGTCCCTTCCTAGTGGTGGTGCCTTTGTCCACGCTCACCTCCTGGCAGAGAGAGTTTGAAACCTGGGCCCCGGACATGAATGTGGTGGTCTACCTGGGTGACGTCATGAGCAGAAAGACAGTACGTTGAATGAAGTCGCAGCAAGACGAGATATTCACATGAAATCCTGCAGAACATCCTGAGCTATTTAGATCAACTTGTGTTGTTGCTTCCGTCCTTTCTAGATCCGAGACTACGAGTGGGTGAACCATCAAACGAAAAGAATCCGCTTCAATGCGCTATTAACCACTTATGAAATTCTCCTTAAAGACAAGGTAGGTGTGATGGTTCAATTATTCTCAGTCAAGTTTGAGTTTAGATTTTTTTATTTTTCCTTTTACGAAAATCAATCACTTACACTTGTCTCAACACTGTTCTCCAGGGGGTGCTTGGGAACATCAACTGGGCTTTCATGGGTGTGGATGAGGCTCACAGGTTGAAGAATGATGACTCCCTGCTGTACAAAACATTGATGGAGTTCAGGTCTAACCACAGACTCCTCATTACTGGCACTCCGCTGCAGAACTCCCTCAAAGAGCTGTGGTCACTGCTGCACTTCCTCATGCCTGACAAGTGAGTGCTTTTTAAGACCTTCAATAAACAAGAGTTTGAAGCCCAGACAGGATGTAAGTGACATTTTCTATCTCTGTTGTGCACTGCAGGTTTGATTCATGGGAGGATTTTGAGGACGAGCACGGTAAAGGACGTGATAATGGCTATCAGAGTCTTCACAAAGTCCTCGAGCCCTTCCTGCTCCGACGTGTCAAAAAAGACGTGGAAAAATCTCTGCCTGCAAAGGTGGAGCAGATCCTCCGTGTGGACATGAGCGCTCAGCAGAAACAATTTTACAAGTATGACGTCATTACTGTCTTTAACGTTTCACATACGCCCCTTCAACGGCCGTAACATTAAACATACAGCAACTGCATTTCTCCTTTCAACTGACGTAATTTGTTACTCAACATTTCCAGGTGGATTTTAACAAGGAATTACAAAGCTCTTTCCAAAGGCAACCGAGGCAGCTCGTCCGGGTTCCTGAACATCGTCATGGAGCTTAAGAAATGCTGCAATCATAGTTTCCTCATTAAACAGCCTGAGGATGCAGATAATGAAACACAACAGGAACACCTGCAGGTACATTTCCTTGTGAACTTTCTGTAGCTTAAAGCACCACCTGAGGATAACAGGTTGAAATCTAACAGTAGGAAATACATCACAGTCCAAACTGTGGGCTCAACGCTACTTCATGTTTCCTGAATTGAAATCTTCCCACTCCAACTTTGTGTGTCATAGAGTCTCGTGAGGGGCAGCGGGAAGCTGGTCCTCCTGGACAAGCTGCTGACCAGACTCCGAGAAAGGGGCAACAGAGTCCTGATCTTTTCCCAAATGGTCCGAATGTTGGACATCCTGGCTGAATACCTGGCCAAGAATCGCTACCCATTCCAAGTAAGATTTGCAATTTTGGGTTAACTTAGGATTTAACTCAGGTCCTCAGCTTGGATGCGAACAAATATGTTATCAAAAGCTAATGTTTAGTGGAATTTTAAAACACAGAAATTAGTCCTGAATGCCTTTTTTATTTTCTAAAATATATTCATTGTTGAGCATGAAGTCCCTGCTTATATGTCAGCCTGTCATTGTGAAGGCTGATTGTGTCTCGAAGCACACCAGCAACTTTCTGTAGAAATGTAACAAACAACATCACCTTTTTCTCCCAAAACTGTTCCTGGACTAATGAAGTGCTTCTAAGCAGAATAACATTTTGACTGTTGCCTTTATTGTTGTTTACTCCGAAGCGGCTGTTTTTGAGAGGTGGTGGGGGGGGTTGGTAAGGTGATTTAACTCGGAGAGGATCGGATATCAGTATCAGTGCACTCACACTCACCCAGGCTGAGAGTTCCTGTGGTTATTTTTATATCAGCTAGTTATTTTCTGCTGAAGTCCAGCGGGACTCAACGCAGGTTGTTTTTTTGCTGACTGTTGTGACTGATCCGAGCATAAGGACACTTTACAATGACCCGTAAAGCAGAACGATGCGAGGTATGTCAGAAAAACAGGCAAGGAAATCCCCAAATGTTAACTTTGTCTTTGTGCCTCTGCCCTCTTTAGCGGTTGGACGGTTCCATTAAGGGAGAAATCCGAAAGCAAGCACTTGACCACTTTAACGCTGAAGGCTCAGAGGTATGTTGACTTAAGTTTTTACCACCACTGATAATTAATTGTTTGTAATAAATCATTCAGTACATTTTGATTTATATATGGAAAGCACATGATGTTTTATGGACGGCAGGTGAGGCACATTTAATAAATGATGCAACAGATGGGGATTGCTTGAGGGAGAGTCTGAGGTTGTCACCTTATGTGACCCTGGATTAAAGCTCCCTATACTGTTAATAGTGAAAATGCAAGTCATATTTATTAATTTACTGAGTTGTATTACCGAATGACTGATTCAAAATTTTAATCTATTTCACAGGACTTCTGCTTCCTGTTGTCCACGAGAGCCGGAGGTTTGGGGATAAACTTGGCCTCAGCAGACACCGTAGTCATCTTCGACTCCGACTGGAACCCTCAAAACGACCTGCAGGCACAAGCCAGGGCTCATAGGATCGGCCAAAAGAAGCAGGTCATCTACGGCTGATAGTGATGCAAAATGCATTTGCAGCGTAATTTGTAAGATGAGCGTAAAGTATAACAGGTTATATTTTCATGCTGTGACTCATAGGTGAACATATATCGGCTGGTCACTAAAGGAACAGTCGAGGAGGACATCATTGAGAGGGCGAAGAAGAAGATGGTGCTGGACCATCTTGTCATTCAGAGGATGGACACCACCGGTCGAACTGTACTGGACAGCAACTCAGGAACCACCAAGTAAGACCTTGAAATATACTTACTGGATTTTCCTCATTCGTTTTGTTAATCATTGAGGTATTGAAACCCCCTCGGTGTTTGCTGCATTTGTTTCACAGTTCAAACCCATTCAATAAAGAAGAACTCACTGCTATCCTCAAGTTTGGTGCAGAAGATCTCTTCAAAGAGACAGAAGGAGAGGAGTCGGAGCCACAGGTACTAAATGGATCCTCTGTGCTTTGAAACCTCCCGTGTTTCATGTTTTAGAAAACTGACCCTGACTGTCTTTGTTTGTGCAGGAGATGGATATTGATGAGATTCTACGGTTGGCTGAAACAAGAGAAAGTGACCTGGGATCAAGTGCCACAGATGAGCTTCTGTCTCAGTTTAAGGTGCCTTGTCACTGCTTTGTATTGAAATATCTACTGAACTCTCGTTGGGATATCAGGCCCCCCGACTGCTATTGTTTGCTTTATTTCTCTCTCTATTGTTGCAGGTGGCTAATTTCTCAAGCATGGAAGAGAATACTGCAGAATTTGAGGATAAGCCCCGGCGGGAATGGGATGATATCATCCCTGAGGAGCAGCGACGCAAAATTGAGGAGGAAGAAAAGCAGCGGGAAATGGATCTCTTCATGCTGCCCAGAAGCAGGAGCTCAAACAAGCGGGTAAGAAGACAGCTCGAGACGCTCGGCGAATAACTGAAACCATGTCCTCCAGCCCTGAGTGCTCTCTTGTGATTTTAATACACATTGGATTGCTGCATCTCAAAACATCTTCAAGCTTCTTCTCAGCTTTCGATTTAACTGAGGCAACATTGGCTTTCAGGCTCAGGCCAATGACAGTGACAGCGATGTGGGCTCCAAGCTGAAGAACCGCTCCTCAGGCTCCGAGAGTGAGACCGACGACAGCGATGATGACAAAAAGCCCAAAAAGAGAGGCAGACCTCGAGCACGCAAAAATAATGTGGAAGGCTTCACTGACGCAGAGATCCGCAGGTGAGGTGTTTCGTTTTCTGCTTTGAGTTGTCTTGCAAAGATATTTGATAGGAGGGTGAAGCTCAGTTGCATTTGTTAGTGTCTTTTCAGGAGTGTTATAAATATTGATTCCTAATCTCATCCACAGGTTCATTAAGGCGTACAAGAAATTTGGAGCTCCGCTTGAAAGGTAAGATCACTGTAAAGTAATATTAATGAAGTAAAAAGGGATGATTGATTGTTGAACCAGGAACATTATTTTTAAGTCCTTCTGGCAAACCGTGCGATAAAATGCCCTTTTGTCTTCTGCCAGGTTAGAAGCCATCGCCCGGGACTCTGAGCTGGTGGACAAATCCATAGCAGACCTCAAGAGGCTTGGTGAACTCATTCATACTAGCTGTATAACTGCAGTGCAGGAGCACGAGGAACACCTTAAAGAAAACCCAGTTGAAGGTAGCTTGGTTTTGCCTGTGTAGAGCACCTCAAGAATACACTGCTTTACAGCTCTGAGAATAATGCCGGTTACTTTTCCAGCCAAAGGTCCTGGGAAACGACGAGGAATTAACATCAAGATCTCAGGTGTGCAGGTCAATGCCAAGTCCATCATACAGCACGAGGAAGAGTTTGAGCCCTTGCACAAAGTGGTGCCCTCCAACCCGGCTGAGAGGAATAAGTAAGCGAGCACTGCAAATATAAAGAGGCGACTGGCTTCATATTATGTCCAAGATATGATGCTCAAGAAAATTGCATCAGTGTTGTGCATTAAACCTCGACAATGTTTTGTTTCCAACAGTTTTAAGCTGACATGCAGGGTCAAGGTGGCCCACTTTGATGTAGACTGGGAGCTGCAGGATGACACTCAGCTCTTACTTGGCATATATGAGCACGGATTCAGCAACTGGGATCTGATCAAGACGGATCCTGACCTTAAGCTCAGTGAAAAGGCAAATATCCTATTTATACCTTTCTAATGTTTTAAAGCTTTGAAAGCTAACTGAAAAAAGTCATGATACGATGAAAAAGTAGATGATGAATTGCCCTCAAAGGCTCTTAAACCTTAATCCGAACTTCTTAAAACTGGTGCATCAGAAGATGAATGAAGTAGTATTAACATTTTCCCTCTGCACAGATCCTGCCAGATGATCCCAGCAAGAAGCCTCAGGCCAAGCAGCTACAAGCAAGAGCCGAGTATCTTCTCAAGCTGCTGAAAAAAGAGCAAGACAGTACAGACTTGTCCAAAACGGGGGAAGAGGTATGCTGATATTAATCCTCGTCCGTAGTAACTCACCCGTGTTGTTTTCACCACGTTAAGTATCGACGCATCGCCCACATAGCTCATGTAGTTTCTCTATGTAAAGGTCAAAGTGAAGAAGAGAAAGCCTCGGGTGAAAAAGGAAAACAAGAACAAGGATGAGCAGGGCAAGGACATCTCTTCCCCCCGCCTGTCAGACAACCCGTCAGAGGAGGGCGAGGTTAAGGTCAGTCATAGTATAGCTACCGTAATGAAGCCTGCCAATCTTTAGGGTGTATGCTAATGCTGCACACTGGAAGTCGATGCGCCGAATCGTCTGTCATCTGACTGATCAGTCAACATTCGACTAGTCAAGCAGCCTTTTTCTTTTTTAGATCACACATCAAACTAAAAATCAGACCGTGGCCAACCAAAGAGAATTACAAGACCTTAATAAAGCATAATTCAGCTTTAATTCCAGATACTAACATACCATACTACACTTGACCAGTGTGCAACACCACACAGTCCTTGACGTCTTATCTCTGACATGCTCTTATATCTCGTGTTTGAGCAGGATGACGGAACAGAGAAATCCCCTGCTAAGAAGAGACAGAAGAAAAAGGATAACAAGGAGAACAAAGAAAAACAGGGAACACCTAAAAAAGAGAAGGAAGGGGACAAGGAAAAGAAAGGTGCCAAGGCCAGAAAAGAAAAGGTATTTCAACAACATATACAAGGGCTGAATGCACGTGTGCTGCACATCACCAGAGTCAACATGTAAATAAAGCAAGGTCACTGATCGTGGCCGTGGTTACCTGCGCATCTCCATCTGTGCTGTGGGTTAATTGTCTTTCATTATTTACTTTCAGGCCAAAGGAGCCAAAGGGAAGAAGACTCAAGGGCCGGTTCACATTACTGCTGGCTCCGATCCCATTCCCATAGAAGGAAAGGAGGACGATGAACTCGACCAGGAGACTTTCAGTATTGTGAGTTTTCTCGTGCAAAGAATTAGCCGGCTGCGTTTCTAGTTGTGTGTATTATAGTCGTCGTTTTTATCTGCATGTACAGCAAGCAGTGCTTATAATCATCTTGTCAATTTGTGACTTTGTGTAGTGTAAGGAGCGCATGAGGCCGGTAAAAAAGGCCCTCAAGCAGCTGGATAAACCAGACGAAGGCTTGTCCGACCAGGAGCAGCTCCAGCACACACGCACATGCCTACTAAAGATTGGAGACCGTATCACAGAGTGCCTTAAAGCCTACAATGACCCCGAACATGTCAAGTTATGGCGACGGTAAGATGTTTACATGTTATCCTTGTTGAAGTAATCTCATTGATTAAACTCTGCTGATTATTTTGAACATTTTTCTTTTGAACATTTTTGAACATTTCTTTTGCAGAAACCTTTGGATTTTTGTGTCCAAGTTTACAGAGTTTGGTGCCAGAAAGCTTCACAAGCTTTACAAAATGGCCCAAAAGAAACGATCACACGATGAAGAGGCAAGCTGCTCATATCTCAAGTTTAAACACTGGTTGGCAAAGTGTCAGGTTGTGAGGATGATGTCTTGTATGTTATTAACCCTGTGATGTAACCTGTCTGACCGTTCCAGAAGGAGCAGAAGAAGAAGGACGACCCTGCAGGGAGAGTCAAACCTTTCCGATCGGAGACCTCTGGCTCCAGTCGAGACTCTACAGGGACACAGTCGGCCTCGAAGTCGGCATCTCACCCAAATCAGTCAGGTCCCCATGGACACCACAGAGAACCTTACAACATGGGCAACAAACGACATTTCGGCAATGATGGTACGTGTGGACAATTTAGTTTTATTAGTTAAAGGCACAGAGAAAGAGAGACCATGAAACGCATGTACTTCTTAAAGAAATACTGGTCTTTCAGCTTCTGTTCTTCATATTTAAATACAGATAGAGGAGACTGGCAGAGGGACCGTAAATACAATTACCCAGGTAACAGCAACCAGTCGTGGCAGGGGGACCGGCATCATTCGTACGATCAGCATCGCTATAAGGATCACTATAGTGATCGACATCCTCATGGGGACTCGTATCGCAGCTCAGGCAGCTACCGCAACAGTAGCTCCCCTCGCAAAAGGCCGTACGATCAGTACAGCAACGACCGGGACCACAGGGGTCAGCGACCCTATTACGACAGGTGAGCTGACTGATCATATGTCTCGGTGGTGAGGTTTTGGAATGGAATATTAAGTTAACTTTATTGATCATGTCTCAGGCATCAAGACTCCAAGAGAAGACGTCCTGATGAATTCCGTTCCAACTACCACCAGGGAAGAGACGGCCCTCTCCAGGACTTCAGGAGGATGCCGGATCACAGGCCAACGGGTCAACCTGGGCAAGAGCACTACAGCAGGTCCTTCCACTCCGACAAACCTCCTCCGCTGTTGGACCCTCGCTCCCCGCAGGCTCAGAAGTCCCCACATGACTCCCACTCTCCAATCGAGCGACCTGTAGACACAAACACAGCGACAGACCCGAACTGGAACAACAGGAAGAGTTAAAGTGCTGACTCAGAAATTGTGTTCTCCAGGGTCAAAGCCACATACTGCTGACGGACAAGTCTGGACCCGCCAATCATAAGCTCAAAGGTTGGAAAGGGTATCACCATGTACTCTCTTTTCCAGTCGAACCAAACTCTTACCCTCCATTGACTGTGGCTGTGAATAATTTGTGCCCTAAAGGAGGAAGTGTTTCCTCCTGCCATCTTCATGATGAAATAGACTAAAACAACCATCTTTATTTAAGTGAAAGGACTTGGTCGGTTGGTTGCGGCGAGACTGAGTGGAATGCTTATGGATGCTTAGTCCCATGGACTATTATCTTACGAATATTTAGGATACATGAAATGACTGATCTCAATCCTAAAAGTGCCTGAAGCTCTCGGCCTTTTTGAACGATAAATGTATGGGATTAATCCCAAAGGAACCATGACATGGATGGGTTTTTGTGTGTGTGCGTGTGTGTGTGTGCGTGCGTGTTTAGCTTTAAGTCTCGCAAATGATGTCATCAGAAGATTTCAGAACAAAAGAATGTGTCATGCATTATCATATGCACCTTCAACATGTTGACCTTGATCACGTAGCTGAACCGAATCTTTCACCATGAGAGTTTAGATGGTGTCCTCATCCTGAATTCGAATGGTCAATCGTGCCAGTAAATTTCCTCAACGGAAGTTTAAAAAGGTTTTTTAGCAAATTCACATCCCTCATGTCTATGTTAATCACTTTCTGTAATAGCTAAGGCTATATAAATCATTGCAATCCACCTGTTCACTATAACCACTTTCCTATCAGTAGGCCCGATGATACGGAAGCTTCGGAAGCAGTATTTGTTGCAACAATACGTGCAAAAGGCTCATAACACTATAACTCAGAACAGTTCTATCTTTGCCTTTCAGTATTACGATCGTTGGATATGGTACTTCATTGTAGTTTAAATATTTGACACTCCCTCCCTCCCCCCCTTCGCCAATAAGTACTCAATTAACTCTGAAAATACTACAGAATATCATGTTTCCTGATCTACGGTCTGGCAATAGTGTTGATTGTTATCTGGAAGTTGCTGAAGACATCTTATGTTCTTTACCTTTGGCTCTGTCCCTGTGCCAAATCTGGCCCTGGTCCGGCCCTTTGTTTTTTTATGCTTCTCCATTTGTGCCTTATTTATGTGTGGTTATTATCATACTGTACATTGGTTCCTGGACAGTACTGGGGTCTAATGCAGGCAGGTATTAAACAGTCACATTTTGAGGAGAGTGAAGGTGAAGGGACCATGCATCTTGGTAACTGTTGTGTGATTCTGTGTGTATCGGAAGAGCTGATGAATTGAGGGGTAAAATGAACATAATTAGAAAGAAATGGTCCAGGGCACCTAGCCAACGTGTTTCAGTGAACGGCCAGCACATCTTTCTTTCACGTCAAGCAAAGCTACAGTTTCTGTATCATATGTTCTTGAAGAATCTAAATAATTTATATTTGTGACAAAACCACTCTTTATGGGAATGTGCTGTACATATATTTGGACATATGTAATAAACTTTGTTACACAATGAATGTTTGCCTACTACTCATTTCCTCATGGATGACTTTAATAATAAGATGATTTAATCTTTACATAGTCTCTCTGAGGTGACTTTCAGAAGACTTTCTGGGTTTGTATGTTTTTAAGGTGCCCTGATTGAAATGTTTCAACTCCCGCGAGGTCCCCAGAAGCAGGAAGGAGCAGAGATTGTGTTGAGTTCTAGTTGATTGTTGGTGTTAAATTGGGGGATTCAAATACCAGATAGTAGATATAAACTTAAATCTTTCATTGAAAATGTTCCATTATACAGTCAAAAAAATAGAATTTATCAATATTGTCAGCATTGTCAGATCGTTATTATTGCATGCTACAAGATAAAATCATATTAAATCTTAGAAACAATCAATGCTGGGTACTTTTAATCAAGATGTACATGAAGCTGTGATGCAGCAATGAAGCTACACCTTTGTGGATATGCATGAGGCAGGGCATTGTGGGTAGTCATGGCTATAGTCCCTACTTCACTACACTACCATGGAAGAATTTTATTCACGTGCATTGTCTTATTAGTATTGAAATGTATGCACATTTTACAATGCAAAGCTTTTAATGCTGCTTTACTTTCAATTTGAGCCGGAGAGCAGGTAGCACCTCCACACACCTTCCTCCCTAGCTTTAGTCTTATCTGTATCCTGAAGGTTTTTACAGAGGGGCGTGTTCATGTATCATTCATAGCCTCATTTACATTTTATTCCTGATACATATGTGGGTGTTTTTTTATTGAGATAAAAAGAAATCCAAAATCCCCTCAGTAAAATCCTTATAACCGAAATGAAAGAAGAGTTTTTAACCCAACTCATATTTATGGAAACGTATGCACATTATTAAGTTTGATGTTAATGTGCATTAGTTAAATGTTTTTACATCATTCACATGTAGGGTCTCATTTTAAGTTTTACTTTTTACTCAAAATAGGTCAGAGGTGAGGACCAGACCAACTCAGGGCTTCACGTAGGACTCGTTGTGTACAGCAGGGGGCAGTCAGGCACTTCAAAATGAGTCAAAAGAATTCAAAAAACGCTCAGGCAACAGCAGCAAGAGGCAAGTGAGACACTTCACTAACAAGACATTTTCTTTTATTCAATAAATAATTTACATTATAAACAGCTGGCGTGAGGCACCACATTTGTTTACATACAAATACAGTTTGATCTTTCTGGCATTTCCCATTCAGCTACTTTGTTATTCCTTTACAGGTCTGACACTATTTCAAACAACACAAGAGCCAAAATGAAGAAAGAAAAACATAAAGTGCTTGAAACTCAAAAACATGAACACCCCAAAACACATTCCTACATTCCCTTTCTAGATAAGGTGGACTGCATTCAGGATGTTTCTACTGGGTTTACAACCAACGATGGCGACGGATATTTCGTGACTTCCAAAAAGACGAGGTACTGCTTTAGAATATTTGTGCTCTGTGGTGTTCATGCTTCTGCAAAAATCTAGTTAAAAAAAAAAATAAAAAAGGTTCACATTCACCAAAACATCTGATGTACAAACTTGGAGTGACAAATCCAAACACAACTGGCAATATACAAATCAACAACTCACAAAAACATATGTACAATCTCACATTACACACTTAGAACCGTATACTGTAAAACTCACAATACAAAGTACATCTATTAACACGAGATTCAACTTTACAATCATTTCGTTTGTATTTTTTGTTGCTGTCAAACTGCACCAATACATTTTTCCAAATAGCAGTAGTAAGGTCTGCCAAATACTTCAGTGTAAGAATAAATGACTAGAAAACTGTGCCCACACAATAACAGTACCCATGGGGATGACTTGCACATTACCAGATACTGCAGCTGAGAGCCAAACCTCTCTTAGCATAGAGTTGTCATGAAACAACAAAAGCAAGGGTGAGCCTGCAAAAAAGAAGTAAATTCTCTCGTTTCACAGACAATTCTTTTTTTTGCCTAAAGTTCACTCACAGTTATAAGAATTCTGTATTGTAAATTTTTGAAGTCCTCTAAATAGAAATGAAGATTTAAGTTGGCACAAAGGCTTGTTCTTTGGCAACAAAATAAGCCATGAAATCACCTCTACAGACATATTCTCATCATGTATTTTACTAAAGCACAATACCATCTGCACAATGGTAGTCTATATAAAATGCTAAAGTCACTTTACAGTTAGCACTAACAGTATCACTGTTGGGAGACGACGCAGACTAGAAATGGAGATTTATATTCACAAAATGCTCAAGGACACGACTTACTCTGCCTTTAGTCATGTGTTTCCTATTAACATATTTTAATGTGCAATTTTAATGTATCTCACTGGCGTACAACAATTTTGCAAAAAAGTTTTTACGCTCGCTTCAGCGTTTTTATTTTTTGCCTTTTTCGAAACAGTTAATTTTTAAAAAAAATTTTACGGGAGGTGGAACGACCTTTGAATAAGAATTGTAAGATATTTGAATGCCGATTGAAAATAGCTGTTGAAAGAAATCACTTCCTTAGCTTCAGATAGCGGTTGAGTAACAAATTTTTATTCCGACAGTAAACCTCCTCCAACTAGTACGCCTCGAAACAAGCTTTGATATGAATTGAATGAATGAGAAGAAAAGCGTGTCTGGACGTGAAAGACGGAGGAGAGAAACCAACTCTCAGTATTCGCATAAACGTAGCAGATGGACACGCGCAGAACGTAGCTTTCTCTTCGTTTTGCGATACGTTGATAAGGTGATATATTTTCTGCAAATGTCCAGAGTGCCTTTTATTAAATGAATTATTTTTCTTGTTTGTTAGCTACATTCACATTACAGACTTAACATAAAAACACTGTCTAATCCACATATCAGCTCAAAATGACAGGAACAGCTGTAGGATACTGAAAATGAAAGTACAGGTGAAGGGAGATATTTTTATCAGCTCCATTTTAGGATTTGCTCGACAGCTGAACAGACTGTGAAGCCCCTCCTCTTTTCTATTTCTGAATTCTGGGAGCAATATGGAAGCAAGATACTTGGGAAGCAGCATTTCCCATTAGAGGTTTGTTATATAGCATCTCCTGCACCCACAATTGCAAAATTAACCACAGACGCTGAAATCGGCAAACAGTGCTAACGCGTGTGCATACCCGCACGCACTTACGCTAATAATATGACCCAATAATCTCCACAGCAGACAACTGGAGACGTTGCTCTGACTTCCTTTTGGCTGAGTGCTTCCTCCAAAAGGCTCAGGCTTTTCCAAAGCTGGAAACTAATCAAACATAGAGCTGCTTCTGGTCTTAGGTTAACAAAAGCCCCTGTCAGGTCCTCTCGCTTTGCCACATGAGCCATAGAGAGCTTCACTGGCTTGTCCCCAATGAAGGGATCGGGGGGGGGTAAGGATCAGCAAACTCCTCTTTCTGCAAAAGATCATCTTGTCCGGCTTCCCATAGACATGCAGCTCCAATGAAATTACAGGTTTTAATTCCCAGGTGTATATACTGATCTCTGGGGTTGTAGGACTTTCTCATCACTGCTCTCTACGAAGACCAAGTACATGAACCAGCTGAATTCTTGTAATGACAGGTGGGGGCACGTTCAATTTGCCTTATTAGATTGGCTGAAAATAAGACAACAAAAATGAGACTTGGTGTTACCCGACTGGTCGCCACTGGTCACAGCAGACAGAACCAGAGCAAGACAGAACCAAGACTAGAGCTGATGGTAATACTCGCTGACGGATACACCATGAAGCTTCTGTTAGTGTAAAGTGACTATAGATGAACTGTGCAACATTCACTCCACAATAACACAGCAAGGAGGTTGAGCAAGAAGAGTGAGAATAAATCTTTGCCTGTCTGTGCCGCACTACTCATAAATGCATCATTTTGATAGATGTGGTATCTGTTGCTGTTTGAGTGAAGCATCTTCACATCCTCCAGGGCGTAGTAGGCTGCCATGGTGAAGTTTATGTCCCCAGATGAGAGAAGGTCAAACACACAGGACTGAAAATACAGGTCCTCCACTGGCAGCCGCTCTTTGCACTTGGCCTTTGCAGACTGGTAGGTGAAGCCATGTGCCGCAGAGCCACTTTTGGTCCTGCCTGCACTTTGGGCCTCTGCTGCTCGAGCCCCCACGTTTCTGAAGTCAATGCGCTGGTTGGCAGGACAGCCATGAAGACAAAGGTACAAGTCTTGGTTATCACCTTCTTCCACAGAGTTCACAACTTCCTCTGGCATGCGCACAGCAAAGGTCAAGTAGCGGCCGACCTGCCGCACCACTATAGTTGTTCCAATGTATCTGGCCTGAATCTCCACATGCTGCCCAGGAACCTTCTCCACCACACGCAGAGTGTTAGCCCCGTGCCGATCCCCTCCATTTTTTGAGCCGTCTGCAAATGCAGCTGGCAGTTCATCTGTCTCTGCGTGGTACATCTTCTGGTCCACACATTCCTGGAAGTTCTTAAAGATGATTGTCAGCTGCCGGAGAGAAAAAAGAAAACAATTCTTTACATTTCTCAATAATGAAAGTAACATTTGTCTCATTCTGGTCACATCAAATCATAGTTAACTGTGGTAAATGTAAATTTCTGATTAAGAGGAAACATTTTTGCATTAAGAACAGGTTTTTGCATTAGGTGCAATCCACCCCACGACCCCACTGGAGTGTCACATTTCAGCAGTGGCTCAACATGGGGGAGGCCAAGGTAAACGCCCTCAAAAAACACGAGTCTCGGCCATGTAAAAATCAGGCCTCAGTTTGCAGACACAAAGACGAGCCATTCATAGCGTTGAAAAACCTGCCTGTGAACCCTAGAACTATGCTCCAGGGAGTGGCGTACGGCCAGGACCGAGCGATATGCTCTGCAGCTAATTAAGTGAGACTGGTCAGGATTCTGGAAGCTTGGTTTCATCAGGACACCAATGAGCCATTGTCAGAGAAGTGATACCAGGACAGCCTGAGGACTCTGAAATCTGCCCAGCATGGACAGAGGACAGGGGGATCCAACAGTTCGACTGACAAATTATCTTTTGCACCAGTTCTGTCTCAATTCCCCCTCACCCCGGATCGTGTTTCCCACCCAATATTCTGTTGTTCTTCCTGGTTCACTTCTCAAGCTTTTAATGAAGCCAAAAAAGACAAAAAGGTTTTATGATCCCATGATTAAAACGGAAATGACCAAACAGTTTTATTTGCTGTAGCAAGAGCAGTGTACCAATATAGCTCCAGAAGGGGCTTGTTTGCACAGGTGGCTCTGGCTGATGCCTTGTTATTCCTTTGTCCGGAGTCAAGATCAGAAAAAAAAGACTCTGATTAGCTTCCAAGTACAGCAATATAAAATCGCCATTACTTGAAAGGATAAAAAATCCAAACAACAGCAGCGTTAAGAAACTTTGATTATCAAAAATGACTCTTTCTACAAATAGAAAGAAGGACAAAGTCCTCTTGTATTACTGGCTAAATAATTCTGTTATGACCCAGTGAAAAGTATTTTAGGTAGACGATCATTACCATCAGAACTTTGCCAAATCTGGAACAAGTCTGGGAATTAGCCAACTAAAATTACTGCGTTTTTTGTTTTTGACCACAAGCCAAAAACTGTTAGAAGAATGGCTGTCCTAGACTGTGGTCTAGGACAGCCATTCTTCTAACCAGTAAACACAACAACCATAATGAGGAATGCACATATGAGTGAGCTTTGAAAGAAAATATCCTCTAATGCAGAGGAAATATCTACAGCTCTGCAGGGACTTCAGCTTTCCCAATATAGACTCCATTCTAAGTAGGCCAAACATCAGACTGAGCTGTCCACTGTGAAAAGTGAAAATGGAGCCTCATGTTAATATTTGCAGCCCAGTTTTTGAAATACTACGAAGAAAAAAATGTATAAAGTTTAAATATCTTGGGGATTGTTCTGGATGGGCTTCTTCAAGCTCAATCACAGAATCCATTCCAACATTAATCAAAGACCACGATGTTGGACAGAATATCAGAACCACAGAGGCTTTTAAAGCAGCTCCTCTTTACACAGCCAGTACACGCCAGGAATATTGTGCGTTTATTGGGCTTCACCGCTCCGTATAAAATGCAAGGGGACGGATGGGGAGATAAAATGCTCCACAGCTAGGCTGGCAGCACAGGTGGACACAGCAACAAATCAATGTCTGTGTAAAAGGTTCAACTGGAATGTCACACTAAACGCTGTTGTGTGACACATCAGGATTCCGACTACAGATGCCATCAAAAATGCCATGCCATCAAAAATCATAGGATGGTGCAGCGGTACACTGGCTTTGTGTGGTTTAGTACAAACAAGCAAAGCGTTATAATGGTGGGTTCATTTTTCTGGTGGTATTGTGGATCCCCGTGTAAAAGTGGGCAGTGTCACCACATGAGAAAGGAGACTTATGCATGCAAAAATAAGAGCCATATTAGGTTTTGATGCCATGGGCCTAATGCCAACAGAAACCCTGACTAAACATCAACCAGCAAGCAAAATCAATACAGCTAAGCCTGCAACTTAAGAATGTCTTCATCAATGATTTGTCTTTCTAAATCAAGAAATCTATAAAAAAGATCTGAAATGCGTCTGAAATTCTCACAGCACAAGCTTTCAAATTGCTTTTTTTTTATCCAGTCAACAGTCTAGAACCCAAACACAGTAAACCACAGTTTGACTCAACATACAATGACAAACAACTTATTGCATTTGAGGAACAGCAATGATCGAATGTTTGCTATTATGAAAAAGGACTTTTACAGCTCTATAAACCGGAGCTACGGGAAGCTGTGATGTGCTGCATCTGAATAGCTCTTAAGAGCAAACAGTTGAGAAACTAATAAGCAAATTAATTGGTGGTGAAAAAAATTATTAGCTGCTGTTTTGAAAAGAGGATGAAATGAAGGTTCCCCACCTTGCTTGTGGCAGTTGCCAAAGAGCCCGGCACTACAGGAGTGTTGGTCACCTGGACAGACAGATATTTGTTGTGGATGAGCGGCCAGGCTCCTTCCACCTTACACGTCTGGAAGTCATCACCAAAAGTTCGGAGGTGTGGGTCTCCAAAGAAGCCACAGTGGGTGTAGTTAGGTGTCACTGTGTTGCGTGGAAGACTGCGCTCATAATGACACACTTCTGGGCCATCTGAGCGTTCCTGACTGTCAGGCAGGAGTGGCGGGGCTGGAGGGGGGAGTTGGGTTCGGGTATTTGGTTGGGATGTCGGCCCCTCCTTGGAGCAGTTGTGTTGGCTCATTAGATCCTCTATGCCATGCTGGGCGGAGTGGTATGCCAAGTCGCCCCTGCAGGTACGTGCAGTCCTGCGCACACAGCTGTTGTACGCTCGCAGTGCTGTGCAAAACTCTTCCTCTGGTCCAGAGTTGGTGGTGGAGGCCCAGAATTCCGAGTTACACTTGAGGATCTTGCACTGCAGACTCACTGTCACAGAGAACAAGGACACAATTTGAACAAGAACAGAAAACCAGAGGCCACCATGGAACATAGAAACATGATACATGCAAAGCAAGCAATGCTCGTTTGTAACCACAGATTTACAATATTACTCAAGATAAAACATACAGCGCTAAGTCTGCAATGTGGCCTTACTTTATTAATTAGGCGACGGATTAACTCCATCTTCTGCCAAATACTGTTTTTCTTAAATATTTGGCTAAAAAGTGTAAAAAATTATAGAGTACAATGAAAGGCTGAGGGGAAGAGGATCATTGAATATATTGTTTTAACATCCTCAAAACGGGTTTGAATTACAATATTTTTATAGCATAAAATTTGGTCTTTTTGTGCAAAAATTAAAACCATAAAAAGCAAAATGCAGGTCTGAACATCCCTCGGTTCAACTACGTCTTTGTATATTGTAGTAACGTTTTCCCTTTCTCACCCTCGGCTGGTTGGTTGAAGCACAGCACATTTAGAGTCCTCATCTAGACCTTTAGTAATAACGAAGGCTGATTGACTGTAGCTTGTTGTTGTCGCTCTTCATGCCACATCTGGCCATGTCTTTAAACAAACTTTCATCTCTCAGGCTACCCTGTTGCAACTCCAAGCTTGACCAGTAATGCTTTTATTTGAATGAGCTGTGACTAGGCAGTATCTCAAGGGAGGGGGGGAGGGATATCAACACTTAGAATTCACACTTCAAACATTATCCCTCCTGAAAGACACACACACACACACACACACACACACAGACACGCACACACACACCTTCTCCATTTACTAGCCTTTGACAGATGGCTATAAAACAATCTTGATCTCAACTATCAGTGCATTATCAATTTGTTGTTTGACGGCAAGTGACTTAAGAGGGAAACTGATAAGAGTTGGGCAAACATTCAAAGTGAGACCCCACTGCAAGAACTTAACAGTGCTTTCACCCTATTACTAGAACACCATGTTCATTTTTAAGGAGGAATCATACAATTCTACTATAATAATACGTCAGAGCTACAACATAAGTCGTTTTTGTGAGAAACTGGCATATTCATAATCTCCAAGTTTCCACATGCACGTTTTCTTATAGTTTCAGTGTCAAAAAAAGTAACTTCTCAACATGCAGCCCCCTGCTATTGTATCAGCAGGGACAATAACTTTCTCTGATATACGGAGGCATGCCCCCATCCCCCAAACAAAACAAGGGGGCTGCAGCGAAAAGACCTCCGTGTGGTTGTCTTCCCTTCTCGGGTGTAAAATACTAAACCTACACCAATTTGTGGCAAGTCTGTTCATTTTCGAAAGTGTTGTAATATTTTCCAAAACTCTGCACAGGAGCACGTCGCCTTGAATCTCTGCAATGCGACGCAAGCTAATGATCCGGTGGGATTAGTGGTTTCTAACGTTAACTTAATTGCTACGGCAAAGTATAAATACTTGGCGGTTCGCATCAATTTTCTTGTTTTACGCCACATTTTTGGGAGTATTTATAATTAAATTATCAATATATTTCGGGTATTTAATAGAAAGTACGCCAAACGTGGCAACTTTGGTGCCAAAGCTGAAAAAGTTAGTTAACTTCTGGAGCGTTACGATTTGAAGAAACTCCACATGAAGACAATTAGGACCACATCACTGAAACTGATTTAAATAATGACTTTTATGGAATAAAAAGTTGTTTCTTACCGGAGGGGAAGAGTGAGAGAAACACAGCAAGGACTCTACACACTTCAAGAGCCGAGGGTCTTCCTCTTTTCCCCATAACCATCCATCCAGCTCGGGGTCGCACTTCACTCCTCTCCCTGGTCGAAACCGGATTAAAGAAAGCCAGAGGGAGAAGAGTTAGAGCCGCCGAGTAGAGAGAACATAAAAAGAGTCCATACGAGATGTGTGAAGTCACGTCCTCTCATCACTACTTGGTAAGACTGCGGCTTGAACGAACCTAACGGCTAATGAGAAGTTAGCTAGCTAACAGCGACTGACTGAGTGCTCAGCGGACGTCTGAAAGCGAGCAGGTATCATATCTTCCCTGTAGGGAGTGTTGAGAATGTGCAGCCTCTGTGTGCCGGCGGACACACTGAACCAATCACTGCTGCCTGCTCTGCCTCCAAAACCCCCTCTATACTCTACAAGTTTCAAATTACACCTCAATGTGCAGACTTGTTCTACGACGACCGAGTCTTCACGAGTGGCTGCCCACTGCGCCATAAAAGAGAGGTTTGACTTGCTCATAACATAACATGAAGACAGAAGACGGTGTCTCCTCACCCTGAGGAGCACATGAGGGCAGAAAAATAGTGAAGTAAGACGGAAAAACAGTCATCAAAATCTCATATTACAATACCAGGCATTAGTATATCTAAACCTATTCCAACACACAAACCTGACAGATTTCCATAAATAGCAAATATAACATTTATATCAGTTGCATTTCATTAAATTTTGCAGCCATGAACAACTTTTATCTATTATTTGTCCATGTCACTCAGTGTAAATACCACACTGATATAAGATACGATTAGACCAATCTGCCAATTACTTTATTGATCGTTTTATCTACACATTATCAGAAAATTGCTCTGACATCCAAACATCTAGTGGTCCATCGATATGTTTATAGTGGCTTATGGCCGATATTTTGAGAGCAGGGAGGCCATGACCGATATAAAGCCGATATCATGTTGCGTTTTTTTTTTCATCTGATAAAATACAACTGTTTCACCTAATAGCCAACACAACATTTCTATTGAACCTCTGTTTTCTTCTGTGGTGAAATGATTGTACAATTAATAGAAAATCTTAAAATGAAAGTGGTTTAGTATTTTGAAGATCCTTTAGTACAAATGATTTATTTGCAGATAGCAGAATATCCTTGTTTCTGAGAGAGAGAACAAATATTTGGAAACGTGTACAAATATATGAAATAATACAATAACAGTGCACAGAACAGCCATCTTTTGTTGATCGGCCTCTTGACAGCAGGTATCTATGTGGCGCCATATGTAAACCAGAAAATAACAGCTCATTTTCCCCACATTTAAGTGCATAAAAGCACATTTTCACTACATTTAGCTTGTAATGCATCTTATAACAAATGGTTTAACTTTTACAAGTACCTTTTTCTCCCAATTGGGGTAAATGGAAAGACATTTACAATGTTACTTTTATCATATTGTGAAGGCTAAATGTAAATGTTGCTAATGAGACATTTAACCTTAGTATTTGATTTAGGCACACTAAATATTTTGCTAAATGTTAAATCTGTAGATTGCCAAACTAAATCTAAATGTAAATTTCCAGCTATGTATAAAATTAAATGTTACATTTTTAAACTAAATATTTAGCTAAATGTTAAATATGAAGCTTACAAACACAAAATAAAGGCAAAACCTAAAATGTGATGTCTGCAAACCAAATGTTGAGCAAAATAGTGGGCGGGGCTTACTAAATGCTGCCCTAACAGGCAAATTAGTGGGAGGTTCTAAGTAAACGATGAGCTAACATAGAAATAGATGGGCGGAGCTAAATGGCTGGCATATCGGCTCCAGCAAACAAGAACTGTCAAAGGTAAGTCAAACGGCATTCTGAAATCATATAAGATCATTTATTAAAATTCAGCTGTCCATAAGTTTTGTACCTTTGTGAAATGGTTTACAGCATTCATAATTCGTTTTTTTCAGTGAGTCCCCATCATAACATCCTGTTATCACTCAACCCAGCTGTTATTATTTAGTAAGTTGGAAAGATATTTACAGATTTTATTATCCGGGATCAGCAACTTATAAGTCAAGTATTGTTAAAGTTAAAAGATACATTTCGCGGGTTAATGTGGTGAAAATGGGCTGTTATTTTCTATGCACTCAGCTTTATGTATGGCGCAGCATTGATGTCGGCTGTTTCAGATGATCTAAAATATACGCCAAAGTCAATGTCAGTGTATCATTACAAACAACAGTTGGAAACCCAAAAATATTAGGTGTACAATAGGCATTTTTCAAGCCAAATTTTGACTTGTCAAAACAGGAAAAGCCCAGGTGTAAACATTAACATTAACAATGGTTCCATTCCATTTACTGTGCCAACAAGCCGTATCAGTGAATGAGCATACACGATACCACCAGAGCCCTGGTCTGGCTCACCTAAACTGAATGCAGCCATCATTAATATTGTTAATTCCACCTGTCCTTGTCCTGCTTTTAAAAGTCAAAGAGTCTGCCCTGAAAAGGATCGTGCCTGACAAGAAAGAAGAAAAAACAATAAAAACATCCTCTTATAGAGAATCTTATACAATTTAGCTAATATAACACATTTTTGCTTGATAAACCATAAATTAATTAACTTAAAAAATAGTTTTAGATTAATTTATTATCCATATCGTTTATCATTACAGCTCTACAAACAACACTGTCACATAGAAAAAAAGGACAGTTGTAATAACCTTTAACATATTTAAA
>CAAKHC010014422.1:30264-51050 GCA_901007825.1 Macroramphosus scolopax | reverse complement strand
CCATCCCTCTCTCTCTCCATCCCTCTCTCTCTCTCTCCATCCCTCTCCCTCACTCTCTCCCTCTCTCTCTCCCTCTCTGTCCCTCTCTCTCTCTCTCTCTCATCCCTCTCTCCTCCCTCTCTCTCTCCCTCTGTCTCTCTCCATCCCTCTCCCTCTCTCCTCTCTCTCTCTCTCCCTCTCTGTCTCTCTCCCTCTCTCCATCCCTCTCCCTCTCTCCTCTCTCTCATCCCTCTCTCTATCTCTCTCTCTCTCCCTCTCTCTCTCTCTCCATCCCTCTCCCTCTCTCCTCTCTCTCTCTCTCTCCCTCTCTGTCTCTCTCTCTCTCTCCATCCCTCTCCATCCCTCTCCCTCTCTCCATCCCTCTCTCTCTCTCTCTCCATCCCTCTCTCTCTCTCTCTCTCCCTCTCTCTCTCTCTCTCTCTCTCTCTCTCTCTCTCTCTCTCTCTCTCTCTCTCTCTCTCTCTCTCTCTCTCTCTGGGGCTCCTAATCCGGCAGCGTTGGCAAAAATTGAACGATACATGAGCCCCAATCACATTTCACTTCAGACAAGAGGGAGCAGCAGCTCAGACCAGCCGACCTACGAAGGAAACTTCCAGCGTTTAGCCAAAGCTTGTGACCACAGGTGAGTGTTGGAACACCGATCAGCCATCACATGATGACCTCTGACAGGTGAAGGGAGGAACGTTGATCATCCCGTTACAATGGCACATGAGTAGAGTTTCATCCTCTGACTCAGCTACCGAGGTTAATATTTCCTCCTTTTCTTACAATAAGGGCGGAGAGCCGAACCTTCAGTTCATATGATCCTCCTGTTGCATGTAGAAACAAATACGAAGCTTGTTTGACTGGAAACAAACATACATTGTTTATGTCAGCAACAGACATGAACATAAATAGTAAATCTGCCTCATGTTTGCCCTGTGATGTGTTGAATATTGGTGTCAAATTGCAACATTAGAAGACAATTTGCTGTCAGTCTGACCATCAAAGTCGCCTCGATCTTTCTAAAAACATCAACATCACCTTAACAAAAGATCGCAGACAACACAGCAACAGACGTGTGCTTGTCACCTGATTTATTGTTGATTTTATAAAGAAGTTTAACTGCTTATTCCTTCACCTGCTGTTTAAGGTTCCTGGATCTACCTCTCCTCGTACACCACACCCTCTCCGTGAGAGCAGCCAACATGAACCATGTACTGTACACACACGGTAATATCACACTGATTTAACACTTCAGTGCCTCTGCGGGCCGGAGGAACAGACACTCTGTTCTATCAGCACAGCTGGGTTGAGTCAATTCATCTGAACGTATGTTGACTCTGCTCAGGTGAGGTGGAGGAAGGTGCATTAGTGACTTACCAAAGTAATGCTTTATGAGGCACATCATGATAAGTGTGTTTGCATTTCACTGAGCACATACAGTGTGGAATGAGTTCAAGGACAAGGACAAACAATGAACAGTCTACTGGAAAACATAAATACAGCAGGTATCACTGTTTATCCTGTAAGTGTAATGCAGAATCATTAGCTGGTAACAGTCGTGTCCACATTCTCTCATTGTGTACACTGTAAACGTCCAGCAGTGACATTGTATTGTTGTCCACTAACCCTCTGTGACTTCTGGTCTGACCCACTAACACATGCACTGTAAGCAACTTGTTTCCTATCAGAATACATTTGCTGCTGGAAACTTCAATTATGGCTGCTCACAATACATTGTTGAGAGTCCAAAGTTCAACTTGTAGTGCAATCCCTGCAAAACTTTACATTCAAATGGATTCTGAAAATCCTGTTTTTCCAAACGAAATGAAAGAAAATCTGTAAATCTCCATGAAACCAGTGAAAATATTATTTGAGAGCCTATCACTTGTACTCTCAGGCTACTCTGGATATTTCCTCAAACAGCCAGAAATGAACTCTAGGCAGAAAATAGCAAGTTATTCTCTGAACCAGATTAAAGGACTTCTTGTTTGTTTGCGGATATTATTGGTGCAGTGCACAGATCACTGAGCAGCAGCAGAAGAATCCTCAACTGTTGAGTCCCACAGGTGCACCCCACTCACCGTCCTCGTGGATCCGCGCAGCCTGCATCTGGTCGACGAGCGCCGGCATCTTGTCCCACTGGCACTCGGCCCGGTAGCGTTCCAGCTCCGCTTCCAGCCGCAGCTGGGTGAAGGAGACCCGGTGTGCCATCGGCGCTCTGTCCCGGTTGTGACTGTATTCCCCGGACACGAGGGGAGTAACTGCAGACTACCAGGAGACAGAAATATGTAATCTTTGGGAGCCGAGCAGAGGGAGGTGGGTGTGGGTTTGGACAAGCAAAGAGGTCAACATCTCAAATCCATAATGCAGAAACTAAACTACACATGCAAAGACAAAGGCAAACAATAAATACATAAAGATGAATTATTGCCAGCATACAGTTTTTTATTCTTTTTGTCACTTTAATCCATTTATCAAAGCATATTCAGAAAGCATATTTCTGTTATTTATTTGTCATGTTGCAGCACCTAGATATATTTCTAGCCTTTAGTCAGCCTGTGCATGGTGAAACTCGTGTGGCTTTTACACAAGCTTGATCTGTAACTGTTGACGTTACAGGCAGTGTGTGTCTTCCCCCTAATCTGTCCCGTTAACACTTTAACTGGATCAGGTAGGACTTAAGAAGAAAACCAATACAAAGACAGATGAATCATCCTCAGCCAGTGGGAGCTCATAAGAAAGAAGCTTGCATACAACTTTATTCTTTTAACAGGGCTCAATTCATTCATGACTTCAATGGGGGAAAAACATTTTAAATTGCTTGGCTTGCTCCCTGATCTGGACAGCCAGAAGTCAATCAATCTATTGGAACAGTTATAAAGTGGTGCTACAGCATCAGCAATAGAAGGTGGTGGAGGAAGTGTACATTAAGCAACGTCCTATGCCAGGTAGAGGTGCTGAATTAAAGGACCCATTAACATTTTTGAACAACAGTTTGCATTTGTCCTAAAACAACAACACAGGGTTTTAAAAGGAAGACGGGGGTCTCTCACTACTGGGAGTTTACAATATTTCTACATCAGATACTTGAAGACGTGAAATAAACCTCAAATCTTCTGAATAGAGATTTAGCCGCGTCATTTTCTCTCTGGAAACTTGACATTTGCTTATCATAAAAACGACGTCTCCCCGGTGCAGCTGCCTGACTTCACCTGACCACACAGGTGTCCGCTGCTGGGTGGATTCAAGAGCTCTGCTGCTGCTGCACGCCCCCTGCTGACGCAAACAAAGAGTCTCCTCAGAGCTCATTTCGTTGTCAAGATGATATACACACGTCAAATACATAGACTCGTTGGAAAGCGACGCGAGTCAGGTGCACACACGAATTTAAAAGTACGATTGTGAAACGTTTGTCAAATAGCATTAACAATAACTTTTACTAAAACATAATAATGTAAAGGACACACAACATAAGACAAGCTTCACCCGTGTAGCCATCCAGGGACACAAACAGGAAGCATGCATGTGCCAACCACAATTAAGTAATCATACACATTATAGCGGTGTCAAACTCTAATTATACGCTTAAAAACAGGTTGAAACACGTATAAAGTATAATTAAAATGAACGTACGACGTTGAAAGCCAAAGACGAATGTCGGGTTCATGGACGTTATTAGAGTGAACCATCTTTATCCATTTATTTACTCTTTGATAACCTTAACCAATCAAAATAAGCTGTCGTGTCCAAGTGGAGCTACGGCAAGCGAGTAGCTCGGCTGAAGTTGTTACCGACATTGTTGCCAGTCAACCAAACAACCTTACTGTCCGTGGAGTCAGGTGAAGATACAGACTATTTTCCTGTAGTTATTAAAATATACTTTTTAAAATCTCAGTTCGTGAGTAAACCATAGTTTGCGACATAAACCGGCGGTATCATTCAACACAGCGTTGACATGAAGTTTCCTGCTAGCATATGTAATAATCGTAGCTAATTTTAACGTTAATAACTTAAGTTAAAATTAACGTTCTGTTCTGGGTTTTATATCGCTAGTTATTATGTTAACTTTATTATTGTTTTTAAGGTCATGCTATTAGAACATAATTGCTGGTGTGGTAGGTTTTGGTTCTTGTTTACATTAGACATGTGATTCACAAAGTGTAACACATTTGACTTCTTGGTTAGCAACATGGTGTAGATGTCTGTTTGAGCCAGCTGTTTCAAAAAATGTCTAAATCTGCCTTAGAAGTAATCAAGCGTGAAACAGCATTAACACCTTTTAATTAGTGATGTAAGTTGTAAGGGCAGGATATCATAAACGAAGAATTTGAGGCAAAACTGATGTGAAATATGTACAGAACATGTTGACCTAATGTACATATAAACAGATGTGATATCCACCTAAACTGGTCAGAGTACAGCGTGTAAGTCTTAAACGTAAGTTTGCCCGTCTGTGTTTCCTCTTGACAGAATGAGAAGCAGCAGATGTGGCGTGCAGTGGGGGGGTCTCCTCGTCCTTCTGTCCTGCAGTCTGCTGTGTGTTCACTCTCAGGTGGATCCACAACACCAGCAGCCGCCACCTGTCATAGAGAGTGCTGCTCACATAACCCATCATGGTCACGGTCGCTTTGACAGGAACATGGTCCAGGACAAAGAGTGAGGCGATACCTTTTGTATTCAAAGTGCATGCCAGTGCTACAGATGCAATATTCCGGCCTTATTTGCACATACTAGTGAACTTTGAACATAGTGAGCAGCAGTGTTTGGTTTAATCAAAAGCTGTTTCCCTCCAGCCACATCATGGAGCATTTGGAGGGTGTGATTGACAAATCAGAGAATGAAATGACACCCCAGGAGCTTCAGCTGCACTATTTCAAGATGCATGATTATGATGGCAACAACCTGCTAGATGGACTGGAGTTAGCCACAGCTATCACACATGTACACAAAGAGGTAGGTGTGCCTGGTTGGGCATGCATTTGTTTTTGTCTTCTTTCTTTTATACCCTTAAATACAATGTTTGAATTTCAGGGCAAAGATTTCCTTCATATTGAAGAATCACAGAGTTATGAAAGATAAAAGATTTCAAAACTCTTTGTGCATGAGGTCACACAGGATCACTTCAACGGTGTCTCCAGTCTCTGTGCTCCACATAAACTCACGACTGCTACAGATTTCTGTTGTAACATGCTATGCAAAACTTCTATGGGTCCATATTTTCTGAAGTACATCCACAGATGTATTTTCTTTAATGTATTGTCTTTAATGCTTGACACCTGTGCATGCAGTTCCACAATATATCCACATGAATATTTAAACCAGTTCCCTTTTTTATTATTTCCCCTCTTCAGGAGAGAGGAGAGACCGGCCAGCCAATGAAAGAAGAGGATCTCATTAATCTGATTGATGACGTGCTGAGGGATGATGACAAGAACAATGACGGTTACATAGACTATGCAGAGTTTGCCAAATCTCTGCAATAACGTGTCACCAAACGTCAGACAGCGCTGCCTTAGTTTCTTTATGTCCACAGCACAGCGGAAAGGAATCATGTAATCTTCTCTCTCTCCCGGGGATCAATCAAGGTTGAAGGTCACATTGTGAAAATGTTGTACTTCTTCTCTCTGAGCTGGAAGCAACAAACCTGATGATGCCAGAAACTGAAATAATAACAACAAATGTGTAACAGCCCTTATTTAGGTTGACTCTGGTGTATGTTTACTGTGCACTGAGGGACATTTCTGAACCTTAAAATCTGTAGGTCGCCAGATATCATGTGTAAAGGGCCAATTCACTGAAATCACCAACACAAATTGTCCTCAAAACCCCACCAGTATCCAACCATGCATATATACTTTCACTACGGTTTACAGACGTCTGCCACCTTCCCGATACAATGGAGGTTAAAACATAAACCCAAAGTGTCTGCATGGATAGGTAACACCTGGCGTGAGTGGGTGAATGTGGTTTTGTTGTCATTAATTCGAGCACCGTGTGTCCTGCTTGGAGTGACGGCCTGATTCCATCCTATCATCACTTCACGTGGACTCACTGTGTGTTTGGTGGACCTCAGAAGTTTCACACTTATTAACATCGTCTAGCACACTGTTGCTATGTGATACTCAACCTACCAGACCAAATGAATCCTGTGAATCCATCTCATCTGCTGCTTGTGCGGATCACGAGTCAAACAGACTGCTCTCAGTGGCCTTGACCTGCTCAGATTCACAGTACGTAGATGTAGTTTGTGCAGAGCAGAAGATGTTTGCATGTTACAAAGAGTTGAACAGTAATGAGACTCCATGCAGTCAGCGTGGATCCTCCTGTTTCCTCTTGACGTCCTATTTCCTGGCGTCTTCATGAAGATGAGGTAGTCGCTCTCATCTTCGCTGTATCCGAGCACAGCCAGCGGATACGTGACAAACATGTTCCGTCATAGAGTGAATGTAAAGCAGTTTACTGTGTGATGCTGCTCACTGGATAAACAAGACTTGAAGGACACAGCTTCATCTTTCTGCCATTGCTGTTTTTTAAAAACCGACTTCGCTTCACGGGTTTCCTGTTCCGTACTTCTACACAACAACTGTTTGCTTCAGATGTTCTCTGCCTTCAAACTGGACATGGACCTCTAAGACATGTCAGGCCTCACTGCTTAAACGTTTGCTCTGTGATTTCTTCTAATTATTATCTATTTCTTATGGATGAAGTCTATATTTTTCGCCACCCAGCCTGAATTCTTTAATCAGTTAAGGTTGTTGAATGCAAAAAAAAGAAGAAGCAGAATAGCACAACATCTTCAACTGGGTGTCCATGGAATGTGAAATATTAAATATATGATATGCACACGACGTCTTGTGATGTTTTTCTTTCTTTATACAGCTGTTATACCAGAAACAAAACGAACCCATTGAAATTATTGCAAAACAAGCTTTATTACAGTTGTCAGAATTCCATTTGAATCACAGTAACAGGGACGACAACAGCTGTTGGTCCAGGTGTGTCTGGTAAGTGACCAGACTTAGACATTTTATATCAAGATAAATCTTACGTCAAACTGATGTTCTCCAGGTCAAGAAACAACCCTGAAGCTCTAAATATATTTCCACACCCGTGGGCGAGGACGCCTGATTCATGCTTTAGTTACTGAGTTTACTAACTGGTATTGAACTGGAAGGTTTTCGGTGGAGCAAGTTTGAATCTACAGACAGGTTCTAAGTAAATGCAGTAAACTCATCATGAATGTTTGCAATAAAATGTTGATGCATGCATGATATAACTGTATACAATGCTGTGATGTTGCTGCTCAGCTCCAATGGGAGGCGGGGTCCAGGGTCTGCATAGAAGCCAGTGAGAACATGGGTGAGGTCATGTTGCTCCTCAGCGGGCTGTACCACTCTTCATGCTGGGCCTGGGGGGCCGGCTGGGGCGGCACGCTGGGGCAGGTGTACTGGCTGACCGGGCCTGGGTGGCGGGGGTACATCCCAGAGGGAACCATTGGGGGGAGGTGGGGAATGTGCGCCAGGGGCTGGGGGTAGTACTGCCGGGCCATGGATGGGGTGACGTGCAGGCTGCCCAGCAGCGCCCTGTGGCCCGGCATCACACCCAGTGACAGCACCTTCTGCGAGGCTCGCTCCCTCTTCCGCTGCTTGGCTCTTCTGTTCTGAAACCACACCTGCTGAGACGAAGACACATCAGACAACTGAGGATTAGCACACAAGCCTGTGTTGAGATTAACATGCCCATGACTTCATTCTCAGTTGTAGAAGGACAATTTGAACCATTAAACTGACACCCGGCCCGTGCATGAGGCTGTACCTGTATGCGAGCCTCGTTGAGCTTGGTGATGCGGGCCAGCTCCTCCCTGTAGTAGATGTCAGGATACTGGTTCTGCCCAAAGGCTCCCTCAAGCTGCTCCAGCTGCTTGTGACTGAAGGTGGTACGGTGGCGTCTCCGGGCTGGAGATTGGTAGGCTCTGCTCTGACGACCGAGTCCAGCAGCCATGGAGGTCTCACACAATGACCCCTTCCTCACCGAATCTCCAATATCTGTTGTCAGGATGGAGAAAGAGTTCGAGTTCTGCATCAAGCTTTAAAAAAACAGTTTTTGGAGACAATTCTCCAGCTCCTGTTTCTTGACGTCCCTCTGTTTCCAAGGTTGACATCCTACAAAATAGGGGCCTTAATTTGTAAAGGGGCATTTCACCAAAGATTGTCTCAATAAAAGAGGGATTACACTGACTTTCTGGTTCCCACTGCCATCAGGCAACCTGAGAGCCGAAGAGCTTTAGCTGACAAATACAAGCTCGTGAGAAAGAGATACCAGAAACTGGGGGATTTGACTGAGATTATCACCACCACCACTAACAAAATGACTAATCTGTCAAATTGGTGAGCGGAGCTGACCTTGTCCTGTCTCACTGTCGGCCGGGGGAGATAGAAGAAGCTGATCTGATAAAAGATATTATAAGATATACGTCATCTTTCTTACTATTCTTGCAGCCTGGTAACTTGATTCAAAAGGTTTCATAAGGTTCATTTTTGAGCCAAAAATTCAATGATATGAATAATCTTCATTAAATGAACATTTGTATTGCTAATGGGAACCTTGATAACAAATCAACATGAGGATACGATAGATCAGCTAAGGTTTGAGGATATAATTAATTCTATTCTCCTGGAAAACCTCTTATTTAACACTATTAATATCCTATAAGTATACAGAGGGGCAGGAAACTTGTTTTCCCATTCATTTAATGTAAATAATTCATATTAAACCAATAATAATTTGTTAAAATTGGTGGGAAACTAACATTTCATTAAGAGCCTTCTGTTGTGGCAGTTACAGATTAATATTTGTAATAAGTATCTGATGATAATACAAACATCGTTCCTTTGGGACTCACCTGCACTGGAGCTGACAGTGTCCATGTCAGAGTAAACATCCACACAGTCCTGGTGGTTCGTCACTGCGACCTTCACCTGGGCCATCACTGCACGATGAGCGCTGCCTGTTCTCCAACACAAACACAACTGACCGTAAAGTTGTGTGTCCCACCCACCTGGCTCACCTTCACCTGTGTGGGTGGGTATCAGGACCAGTGCAGCGCAAACTGGGATACAGCTCAACCTGGACTCTTCCACTGGAAGAAACTCCCACCATCTGATTCCCATCTGATCAAATTAAGTTGAAGTTAATTTGGGATGTGATGTATTTATATATATCTTTTCAAAATTTGAGGCAAACATCTGGGCATGAAAACCTAACAAGCCTGTCAGGTTTGAGAAACACTGCAGTGTGTGAGTTAATGTGTTCGGACGGCTTTGCAACCTGGTTTATTCATAACATACAAACATGGAAAATATATCACAAAGCGGATCACGAAATGGTCGATATGAAGGGAAGATGTTCATGTCAAGAGCAGGTCAGATGCTGTAAGTAGCTGGTAAAAGCTCATCTCTGTTAATGAACTAGATAAAGACGTTCATGTATATTTTGTTTAAAACAATTACAGACACAAATCAACAAACAGATTTATTTTAAAAACAGCAAAACAGCTTCAGTGGGAATTTTATTTGCCAACACATCTTTTTTTGTCTGTTCTGTTCTGTTATATTTAAGATGTTTCATTTTCTTCTTGTAGGAATATTTCTTGTGAGTGAGTGCAAAGAGTCACTGATGTTTCTTTTCTGGCAGTGGCTCATCGGCTGTTATATTCAGGATCAGCTGACCTGACTGTTTTGAGATCATTTGTATTGAGAATTGTACAATTGTGTCTTGTTCTGTTGAAGTGTCGTAGAGCTGCAGTTACATGTGTGGCCACAGGGTGGCATCGTTACGCCAGAGACAGACTGAAACCGAGAGACAAAACCTTTCATATGCAACAGGAAGCTACTTATCTATTTGTATTTTGGTAAAGAGAGTGAGGTGGAGATTTAACAGTACCTCAGGTCAGGTCCTGTGTGTGGATCAGGCACCCTGACAGCTGGATGAACTCAGCTGAACCTCTGTGGAACCTACCAGGACCCCAACTGCTATCAGCAGGTCCCATGATGCTAAACTCAGGGCAGGTGGAGAGAAACGACCCTCCCACACCAACTAGACCAGATAGTCAGACTAGACACACTAATGTTACACTCAACACGACTTCATGACAGAACAGCATGGATAGCTGCTCACACAGTTGCAGAGATGGTGACCAGACGGATGACAAATGAAAAGAATAAGCAACAGAATGTGTCTCAGTGAGGTAATGGGACAGCACAAAGTGTCCAATCAGCTTCAAGCCATCTTGACATAGATTGTGAAAGTCTCTGGGTCTCTGCCAGAGGGATGAACATCATTCTTCCCAACAATGTTCCCTCATTTGGTGTATTTATGTACTGGTATGGAGAGCAGTCTGACAGTCCAACATCCCCATCATGTGTTCCATTAGAGATCTGGTCACTGCAAATCATTCAGTGACCAAATCACATCTTATGAATGGGAGCATTGTCATCCTCTTTCTACAGTAGCAGTCATTCAGTAGCAGTAAGTTTTTATTTATGTGATCTTAAACCAAAGTAGTTTTTTGGACAAAAACAATAAAATAAAACAATCACTAATTAATAGCAAAGTAATTAAAGTCAGTGGGATTCATCCTCTTGGGACCATGAAAGTGTTACAATCCATCATCATGCTGGTGAGTGACTGACTACCACTAGTGCAGCTGGTGCAGCCGAACCGCTGGTGCAGCCGGACCGCTGGTGCAGCTGGTGCAGCCGGACCGCTGGTGCAGCCGGACCGCTGGTGCTTATCACAAACCAAACAGCACAAACTGCTGTGTATAAAACCAACATGTCGTTCGTTGGTGAGGTGACTTTTGGCCACCGATCTCACCAGCTTCTCCCTGCTCAGAGAGCTTTATGTTTGGAGCATTGAGAATGTTGTTGCACTGAGATGACAACTTCAACAGCCTAGTGCAGTTCATTCTGAGGAGCGTTCTTTGTCAGTATGTTTAAAACAAATCATATTTTATCTTTTAAAAAAAAAATGTTTTTGCATTTTCCACCATGTTTTGGTAGAATCTGCTGAGGCCTCCGTGGTGAGGGAGTCATGAGTGGATCCGTGGCTTCGGCGAATAAACCTGATCACCTACAGATGAGGTATGTTTCGTAACCTCTGTGTTAGCATTCTTTACATGTTGCAACACTCACCAATCAGCCATCCATCTCCATCGCTCCTCCCTGCAGACGAACACCCACAGAGCTGTTCTACGATGGAGGAGTCGTGCCTTCCTCCAATCCACTGCCCAACAATGTTTACCAGGACCAAATGTGTCTTTACATTGGTGGAATGAACCTTCTCATGATGTAATTAATGTTGTTGGGTGATGGTGTTTTACTGCCAAGTGCAGAATATTGCTCCTGATATATTTGAAAATCCATCGATGGCATTAAATCCAGTTTGACGTTGGCTTGTTGTGAGTTTGTGTGAGGGAACTGGATGTGGTTCGGGCCCGTCCAACTCTGCTGGCATATTCCTGCTCCTTGAGGGCTAGGAAATGCCTGATCTATCTTTAACCTCGCGCTGGAACGTGCCGTTGGCCAAAAACCCGGGTTGGACAGGACTTGGACGTGTAGCTTACAAGAATGGCTTCTGAGCGTTTGGTGTGTCGCTCCAACGTCGTTCCTAAATCACTGATGAATGCAGTAATATCTGCTGGGAAGACGAGCCAAGTTGCATTTTTGAATACTTTATCACACACGTCTTTTATAGATTTTGGCATCAATTAGGCTGCACGTCTGTTTCAAACTAGACAAAATTACCAATGGAGGAAATAATAATCTGTGAAAACACAGAACATACATGGATGTTGGGATTATTTAATCCGAGCCGCGACACTCACAATGCTTTGGATTTGCAGTGTCCCTATTGTACCACTGGGTACTGGTCAGAGCTGTGCTTATATTTACACATATTCCAAAGTACAAGTACACAGAAAAATCATATCTTTGCATCTTGCGAACAGAGACGTCTGCAGGGAGGCTGAACTGCTGTCACAGTGAAGTATAATTCATATACAGCAATTAGTCCTGGTGTCATCGCTGACACAGAGTTCTGGTGATCACAGGTCAGGTTTGAATCAATGTGTCTGACTGAATTGTCGGTGGTTCTGAACTTTGCACAGGGTCACTAATAATGCCCGAACTGGGTGGGTTCACCCTGCATACCTCTGAAGAACACTCCAAGTCTTATTTTGTGCATCTCAGTTTCAATCTCTGTCTCACTTACATGTCCACGCACACACGCTCTCCACACCCACGAGCCGGAATGAGCACACATGCCTGCATAGTTACACACACATACACACCACACACACACACACCACACACCACACATGACCTCGGCTCTTCCACAATATACTTGTGATCAAATAGCATCTAAATCAAACAACACTGGGTGCTCAGTTTCAATCAGCACACGGACACACGCGTGTTTCCTTCACTTCGGAGGGCAGCGAACCGAGTTGTCACCTTAGAATTTAAAGATTTATGTTACTTGATGTAAATCCAGGAGGGAGGTGAGTCGCCACATTGTAATTGTGTAGACAGATTTATGAGCCCATAACTGAGTATAACAAGTTCATCCACACTCAGGCCTCAGATGCACTCGGTCGGTTGTGACTGTGTCCAGTATGGACACATTGAGGAAATTCTTCCCCCTCCCAATTTCCCGGGACTGAACTGGGATTGACTTGGTTGGCAGACACACAACCCCAATGGAAGGAATGTAACTCAACTCCCCTCCTCCTCATCACCGACACCCCCACTTCTCCCCATCCATCCAGCAGTCTGCTGGCCCAGCTGTGTGAAGACGGAGAGGAAGAGGAGTGTAGACGGAGACAGATGCCTTCAGCTCTGACCTGCAGATAGAAGAAAGGAGGGGGGGGCGAAACCATAGGAGAGAGAAGATGAGTTATTGAGATGAGTCAGAACATGCATACGGACAGAGAGGAAGAAGATTAGAGAGGAGCTTCATGGTCGGTCCCCAGGTAGTCCAGAACGATAGCAGCATGATCATTGTTCAAGGTGAGCACGGCCAGCCGAACATGAGCTTTATCAGACAGGAAGGTTTTCTGCTTCCTCTTAAATGTTCAAACAGGAGCATCATCCTCGATTTAATTACATAGAACAAAAGAGAACAGCTGATATCAGTGTTAACCAGCATTTCTCCTTTGACAAGATGATTCATCTCCTGCAGAGTTGCTGGACATGAAGATGCTGAAAGCCGAGATCACTACACAGGTGACGAGGTCAATAAAAGGTCGTACAAATCCTACAGATGTCACCAGTCAACAGGGAGAGAAGAAACGGCATCTGCATGACGAGGTGATTGTAAAGCTGATGTGAATGCTGCCTGCAGAGGGACCCGCGGTGCCGGTGGAGCTACGGTCTGCAGTGGCATCGGACACATCTGCAGATCCTCCAAAGGAACATGGATGCAGCATGAAGCCGGGATGAAGTCTGGGTCTCATTCAGTCTGTGGGAAGGAAACTTCCACCACTCTGTCAATGGTGACTGTTGCTGGAAGATGGAAGACATGTTTCCTTACAAGTATTTGCATTTCTTATAAAATGTGTTTATTTCATGTACCTGCATTATTTCTGAACTGAAGGTCCATAAAATAGTTATGATTCTTAAAACTTATAATTATATATTGTTTTCAGTATATATGTTAATTAGCTTTAATTATATGAATATTTCCTAATTTAAGATAATTTGGACACCTGTGATTATTTCCTATAATGATTAATTGAGTGTTTCAGTCTGTGTTCTTTATTCCAAACTTTATCCCACTTCCTAATTGAGCCTAGAATCCCCGTTAATCCTCCGAGAGGTTTCAGCCGTGCAGCTGGGAGGAGGTAAAGTGTTCTGAGCTGTCCTCACACGGCCTCCAACTACAGGGTCAGTCATCACTCCTCCAACAGGCCGTGGGGAGGAAGTTGGGTAACAACGATCGTAACAATTTATTTTTGGTTCTCCCTCTCAGTGTGCCATTTTGTTTTGGATTGTGAGTCTTGAATGTAACACCTGATAGCGCCTGCCCAAAGATGGTCGGTCAGAATGTGAGTATGATGCCAGCATCCATCCCCAACCGGCTGGCTGCAGCCCGGGGACACGGAGCATCTCACCGCAGATCAATAGCAGAGTTGGGCTGACAGGGTCGAGATCTGCAGGATCTGAGGATGATCTGACGCAATAAGAGTTAAACTTTGTTAGCTGAGGCAATGGTAAACCTTTAATTTACTATTGCCAAGCGACCTGCTCATATTGCCAAACTCCTAATATTTGAACACTCCTTTGCCTCTGACTGCTGCCAACACTGTTTGGGTTGGACAGGTGCACACACAGTGTCACCAAGACCACCAAAACAATAGCTGGTGAAGTCGTTGAGGAAAATGAAAGAACAGTCAATGCACATGTTTAACAATCGTGGCATGACAAGAACAATACTACAAACAATCCAATCTTCTGGGATCCGGCAGCAGCAGAGGGCAGCAGCAGCAGCAGCACCGACTCCTGCAGGAGTCTCAGGAAAGGTTACACATTGGTAGTGAGGCAAACTGCCAACAGGAGAAGTTGTGTAAATCTGTGTAATCAAACCTCCAATTCTGATTTGAAGTCACGGTTCATCATGTGCCACCAAATTATTGATGATTGACGTGTTATGAGCTGATTTTCTGATTGATGCCAGAGCACATGTGATAGAAGGTAAATATGAACAGCGATGACCTAGAGGAGATTAATTTATATTGGAGGCAACTTTCTAATTTTGTATCAGGACAGCAGATCATTTGCAGACTTGGTCTCAAGGTCTCTAACTGGAGCTGTAATGACCAGAGGTGGATCAGAATGAGATCCACGGGGCTTTCAGTCTCCCATTTTGCTCAGACAAGGTGCGGGATGAGGCAGTTTGAACCTGAATCCTTCTGGTTGAAGATCCGTCTCTAATTGCTGGGCCGGGCTGCAGGGTCGGGAGGGAGGGAACCGTTGCACTGTCGTGACTCAGCAGATGATGAGGTCTGCAGTCCTGCACCCTCAGTGTCCATGTGTGCAGCCGTACTCTGTTCTTTTAACACGTCACCATGCAAACTGGGACACTTAACTCTCCCAACACCTGATATAAAAGTCAGGTAGCCAAGTTTTAACTGTTTGCACTGCAAATACATCCAAGTTAGTAAGTTCACCACAAGTATTGTTAAAAACCTGACTATGGCTTTACAACGTAAAGAAATCTGCTGTTTTTATCCAACATCCATGAAAACGTTGCTTCATAACAGGGTGATTGAGATCCTGGTGGCGTGTGGCAGCCTGCCCTGCAAGACGTTTTCGAGGTTCAGCTGTTTGGCAGGGAGGGTTTATGGATTTGCAGAGCTGTTGTCTGGATGCCTCCTCCTGCTCCAGACTCCCTTGGTGGTGTCCTCTTTCAACCCCGCCAGCTTTTTATTGGCTCCACGGGCCTCCTGTGATCCTCAAAGGCACTCCCCGAACTCAAGCGTGATACTCTGCCCCCAGTGCCGACACCCCACCGCTGCCCGGATCTGCTGCAGCAGAAAATGGCCTGGAGGAGGGAGAAAGTGGCACGGTATAATTATTATCCTTCTACATCTCTCTCTTCACCTTGGTTTCCTCACAACACCTCTCTGATAGCTCTCTGGCTTAGCTTCTGACTGAAACAGCGTCTGTATACTTAACATGGGTGTCAGCTCAATACACCCGTAGATATGGCAAAGATGCAGTATAATTATCCTGCACAAAACCTGCAGATATCAAATTATCTGCAGGGAAAAACCCAGTGTGTCATATTATCCCAACCGAAAACCAAATGTTTTATGGATTAAACAAACAAAACGTAACAAGATCATTTGTGAGCTTTAGGAGTGTTGATGGGCAGATTTCATGACTTTTGGTCAGTGTTTCCGCTCATGATGCTAAACTGACTCACCTACAAGCTTACAGCAGCATCATCATCATCATCATCATCGTCATCATCTGGTGTGCAGGCATCACAGTGAGATCTTCTGACATCATTCATACATGAGCAAGAGGATGAAAGTCTCAACTTACCAGTGAAATTACATTCCACCACCCACGTGTGGTCATAAGCTTCGTGTAGTGAGTGAAATAATGAGATTGCTGCGACTAAAACGATCTTCCTCCTTAGTGTGGCTGGTCCGGGCCCCAAAGAGAGATGGTCAGAGGTGCAGGGTCACAGCTCCTTCACGGTGCAGGGACTCACTGTCGCGGTGACGATGGGCTAGCTGGTTAGCACCTGTACTAATTTATATTGTCAGGCAATAAATAGGCTAACGCTAATGCTAGCACGACCGTCACAGACACAACACCCATATAATATGCCTACAATAATCTATATAAAGATACTACTTGGCGCCGATCGCTGAGCACTGGGAGTAAATTGCGAGGCACAATGCTGACGTGATTCATGGGGATACCAGGGAACCTGAACGGATTGAAACGATCGTTGCTCTGCGATGAATAAGGTTATTTTAAAGGACATTCCCCCACATCTGTTTTGCTTGTATAACCCCTTTGATGTGCATCACTGATTGTTCAGCGCTCCTTCTTGTGTGACCTTTAATTGGTCGGGTGTGTCATCATCCTGGTAGAGGAACCATGGCGACAGCAGCTGATGTTAGCGCGCTGCTTGCTGCATTACACTGTTGTATGTTACATCACAGTCGTCGGTGCTAAGTCCTGCTCTGACCCCCGGCACGCTACGTAACCTCACTGAGCAGATGCCTGCACACTCCTACACTCAGAGGCCACACACACAAACCTACACTCATGTAGACATGCATGTTTCCCGACTTAGCACACATGTGGACCATATTTTGCAAACACATTTGTCGTCTCCCAACTCAGACCAGCGCTTGCAGTCACACTGCTTGACCTCTAGACTGGTTTAGGATTTCTTCTGCTGCTACAGTGCATATTGTCTTCTGTTCCATAGACTATTCTTAGCACTGGTATAAGTGAAAACACAAGGAGGGAAGCTAGGAGGCTTTAAAAGGCTGCAGATCATATAACTGCTGAATACTTCAACAAATCTCCAATTTATAATCCGATTCACTGAGACAGCACCATTCTCATGCTGTCCTAACTAATTCCGGCTTGTTTTTGTCAAACATATTGAGAGTTTGCAGCTCTTGACAGATGAAATTCCAAGTAAAAGGCATATATCTTTGTTTAACAGTCATTATATTAACCAGAATCTATATCTCTCATACCAGCTCCATTGTTCACATCAAAACACAATGAGAAACATGCAGGGTATAAAAAGTGGTGGTTGTGGAGGAGAGACGTGGAGACCTGGAGGCATGCAGTGTGACGGGAAGAGGACATTCCAAATTAGCCCAAAATGGATCCAGAAAATGAAACTGCTCGATAAAAAACATCCATTAATGCCATTTCTTTGATCCTGGGTCAGAACTGCAGCAGCAGCGACCCAAAGCTCCGCTGCTCACTGCAGACTGAAGGAACTGCGTTATGAGGTTAACAAATTCAAAGCAGATTTAGAGTTGGTCAACACTCTGAATTAGCATGTAGACGTTCTCCAACGTTGAACTTTAAATGGAAGTCGTGGTTCAACTCCCGTGATTGAACGTGACTGATGTTTCCGGATCTGATCCAGAACTCCCAGGGGAGAATCCAACGTACCGGACTCTTCCAACCCGAAACCCCAACATGGTAAACAAACAGAACAAGAGTTAGTAATGGGCAGATTTCATGACCTTTCAGGCTAATTTATTCCCCCTGTTTCCAATCATGATGCTGAGCTCAGCTAACTAGCAGCTTCAGTAGCATTCGGTGTGCAGACACGACATGTGGAACAACCACCAGGCTGCAGTGAGCTGAGCACCGGGGGGGTCGGGGTGCAAGTCTTCAACACAACCCTGACATATTATAACCTTAATCTGTCATGAGTCCAAAATATATAAATATATGTTTTGCTCTTTATCTTAAGCTAATTCTGAGTCATTTGATCCACTGTTCATGTGAAACATTGATTAGTGCAGCTCTAAATACCATTTCCTTATCAGCCTATTGTACATCTAAATATGGATATTTAATAACCCCAGGATGTTTATATTAGTGTAACCAGTTGCATTACAGACTTGTCCTCCATTAGTTTGTGGGGGTTTCTCATGGTGCCAGCAGCCGCCGCACCCAAACAGCTGGAACGAGGACAGAAGCACACAGCTGGAAGCCGAGCGTCCACACAATTTAACACCACTTACACCACCAAGGGAAAGACCGTGACAGGGGCGGGATGCTTAGAAAACATACAGTACGCAGGTTCCCCGGCTAAAACACACAGTTAATGCCCTGTGCGATTGTGTGTGCACTTTTAACACCAGATTTGAGGGCACATTACGAGTGATTCAGATGGTTGTAGCATAAAAAGTCCCAGTCGATGTGCGAGTGTGTGTGTGAACAGCAACAATGCAGCCATTTATGGGGTAAATACCGCAGCCTTGAACAAGGGCCCTTAACATACTACCCATGTGACCCGCTTGAGCTCAGAAAATGTCTTGAAACAGCCGCAGCTCTACGAAATACACACACACACCCAAAAACACACAAATAGAACTGCACATATTTCACTAACTTTGTACTCCAGTAGTCTGAAGTTTAAAAAACTTTGTCAAGGTCTCATGATTCAGGCAAACTTTGTTATCCCACGCAAATGTGTTTCATAAAAGTGCATCAAGTCTACAAATAATATTATTACAAATAGGACTTTAACCCTCCTGTTGTCTTCGGGTCAACATGACCCGCCACCGTGTTAAAAACCCCAAAAATCCCCTAAACAATATTTTTTCAACTTAAAATTTTATGACTTTTCCTAAATTGGCTCCAACAGTAGAAAAAGTGAAATGTTGCTTTTATTCACATTTCCATCTAAGCTGTACACAAAAATGTACAAAGGTCTTCGGGTCAAAATGACCCGTGAGCCAAATAGAGTTGAAATCGAGGTCACAGAGTTATTTACACACCACAGAATGGTACAATGTTTTAGTTGTGTCTCAGATCAACCAGTAGCAGAAGGAAACAAGACAAGACAGGTGGTCTTCTTGAGGACTGCAGTGCCTTTATATGCAAAATATGGGATCAAGTCATGGGTGGCTGGCAATGCCAAATCAAGCTACGATTGGAAAATGCAAGTCTATACCAGGAAGCTGACCAGTGGAGGTCCAGAGAAGAACCAGGGGATGGAGGTCTGCTTGATGGGACAGAGGGACGGAGGGGTCACAATGTGACATGGGACAATTTCTTCCACATCATTGATGTTTCCTCCTACAATGCCTTTGTGATTTGGAGAGAGATCAACCCGACCTGGATGTCTCGTAAGCAGAACAAGAGGAGGGTGTTCCTGGACCAGCTAGGAAAGGCAGTTGTAGCTCCACTCATTGAAAGAAGGAAGCATGTCCCCTGCACAGAAGCCTCTGCAACTCCTGATCAACCTGAGGATCCAGCTGCCACAGCCGCTGCCCCAGCGAGGGCAAGTACGAGGAAGAGATGTCAGTTCTGCCCTCCAAAGAAGGACTGCAGGTGTAAGAAATATATGTGCGAAGGCTGTGCACTTGCATACTGCCCTACATGTGCTAATTAGTTGAATGGGTTATGTTATTTTTCATATTTTTGTATTGTATATTGTCTTAAATTGTTCACTGGGATGAATAAAGATGCCTTTTGCACATTTCTATTCTTTTCTTAAACTATAGAAATACAAGTGAAGAGGTAAAACTCAGGTATTCACACATTTTGTGGTGAATGACAAGTTGTTTCTTCAAGCAAGATAAAAATTTGGTGTTTAAAATTGGATGAAGCTGCTTATATTGGGGGTTTAGTGAAGACGGGAAGGACAACAGGAGGGTTAAGTATGTGTGGAGAGTGGGAGCAGCCCTGACCTCTGACCTGTAGAGTACACACTGGGCTGCCTTTGCCCCATTGACACCGTGATGTCACCCTGAGTACAGAACAGGCAGTGCTGGAAAAGGAGGCCTGAAAAAAGAGCTGAGAAACATGGTCCAGAAGAATAATTATATGAGAGAGGGAGTGAATCAGGAAATAGCTTTTGGTTTGGGAAACTCAAGATTTTGAGGGAGCGCTGCCATGTGCTAAATGAAAACAGGATTTGAAAATAAGACAGAGGAGTGCAAGAGAAGGCATTTCTTCAGGGATATGGGTGGCAGGGCAGCCGGTGGCCAGCGAGCAGGATATTTCCTAATCTCCCGTGTCCTTCTGTTTGTCTAACTTCTCTATTCAAGCTCCCCTCTTCCCATCCAGCTCTCCTCCTCCTCCTCTGTGTGTCGTTCTGTGTGTTTGGAGTTTGCTGGCAGGCTCTCGCCTCTTTCCTCTTTCCTCACACATTTTAATGGGTATCTTCCCAATCATGTTTTTATTGCAGGAAATTTCAGCACACCACATTGCGTGAGCCGAAGGAGTGTTCCATTCTTAGCTCAGCACTGCCGAGTGCCAGGGTGTGTTGAGGCTGCCAGTGTGCGTGTGTGTGTGTGGGGTTAGAGAAGGGGGAGGTGAACCGGAGTGGCATTAGTGTTAGTTTCATGCCAACATCACAGCCCTCGGTGTCCCCTCCTCTTTCTTTAGTAACAATAGTGGAGTCTGGGTAGCAGGCGGCCCTGGAGGCCCTGGAGGCCCTGGAGGCCCTGGAGGCCCTGGAGGCCCTGGAGGCCCTGGAGGCCCTGGAGGCCCTGGAGGCCTTGGAGGCCCTGGAGG
>CAAKHC010014422.1:0-28831 GCA_901007825.1 Macroramphosus scolopax | reverse complement strand
GTGTTAGTTTCATGCCAACATCACAGCCCTCGGTGTCCCCTCCTCTTTCTTTAGTAACAATAGTGGAGTCTGGGTAGCAGGCGGCCCTGGAGGCCCTGGAGGCCCTGGAGGCCCTGGAGGCCCTGGAGGCCCTGGAGGCCGTCCCCATAAGACCCCAGAAAATGCACGTTGAGTCAGAACACTGTGGCATGACTTCACAGGAATCTTACTGCGACACCCCCCTCACTCCGCCCATCGTCATCATCACCAACACCCAAACTCTGACTCCGTTTGTGAGAGCCTCACCTCCTCACCTCTCCCTCTCTCTTTATTTTCTCCTCCTGGCAGCCACCTGGGTTCTTCTGTGAAACGAAGGCCGTGGTTTTCGGCCTGCGGTTTAATTGAAATAATATTTGCTGTACTCCTCCTGCTGCCTCCCCGGCTCTGTTCTCTCTTAACAACGGGCAGTATTTTTAGCCTCTGTGACCAGTTATGTCATTTCCTGTTGTAGGCTCGCTGTGCTTTTGACCACAAGCAGACTCAAACACACACATGCCTCTCCTCCATCATCACACCCTTCCTCACACACCCAGCAGAGGCCTGGTGGACTCTCAGTCTGCAAACAACAACCACCACCAAGATCAAACCAAAACACACTTTGGCAACGTTCTCAAACCATCTGAGAAACTCTGATTAATAATTTCAAGTTCCAAAGGAAAACAAAACGGAACCATTTGGATCCTTTTGGATCCGTTTCTTGGATCACAACAAAAGTAAAGCAGCTCAGGCTGCGATCCAGTTTACGGTCGACAAATTAAGCACAATCCCCGAACATGTGTTTACGTTTCTTTGTACTTTAAGATTTAGTATCATCTTCATGAATGTAAAATAATACTGATGCATAGAACGACACACGGACCTCACATGCAGTAAAAAGAGACAAAGTTTGGACGCTAGACTATACAGCTCACTCTCCAAATATACATCCAACAGGCAGCAGAGTGTCTGCGTGAAGTCAAGCAGTGTGTTGAACAGCATGACAGCAGCTGCAGACGGAGGCCAGTAACTGACCATCACACCGACCCCGCACACAATACAATCAAATAAAACGGGAGTGTACATTCAAGGTAGTCGTGGCAACGTCGGCCTGATGGTGGACATCCAAAATCTTCATCTTTGGTCATTCACCAGTAGGTCAAAGGTCAGTGAACAGGCTGTGATTTCAGTCAACATGTTTACATGTAATTACCACATGTATCATGCAAACAGTGCACATAACGAGTGTTATACCATCCAAACATGTTAACGTCGTCATGGTGAGCAACAGGATGAATTGTGGTAAAAAGAACTTTTGGCAACGAGTTGGTGTCGGGGTCAGAATTACCAGAAAGCTCTTCAAACAATAGATGCTATTATTCATTCTCAAAGTATTTTCTGAATTAATGAATCATGTTTGAATGTAGCTTCATCCCAGAACTCGTACATTTGTCCGATGACTCAACATGACAAATGTCCTCCACGTCTCTCGGTTGTTGATGGTTCTTTCGAAATCTCCTCAGCTGAACCGACTCCTGGACATCACAGGCCGGACACCCCTTCTCCAGCTGTTCATCGGGGGTTTCCTTCAGAGCTTGTTGGCGGGTGTTTGTGGCAGGTATCCAAATCATCTCCACTTGGTCAGTGAGATCCTCGCTGGTTTGTTCTTTTTCATTCGTCCACATTACTTTGTCGATGCTGCTCTGGTGGAGAGGTTTGTATACCCAGTTATCATATTAGTTATTTACAGGTAACATGGTCAGAAAACTATGTTAACAAGACCCATGTTGAAATTGGATTGAGTCAGATAACCTTGGAAAAGATATAAAGGAGTGAAAAGGACGAGAAGTCTCAGCTTCAGACCTGCGAAGGCCCTGGAGCAAGTTGGAGCTGCAGCAGAGTTGCTCAATGACCTGTGGTTGTTTTGGGCAGCTCCGAGCAGGATGTGAAGCTGTGCCTGGCTTAGAAAAGAGCAGGGAGCAACAAGAACCATCGCTAGTCAGAGTTGACGAGAAACACAGCGAAAATAACCTTTTTCTTCTGAAACAAACTGCTGCCAAGTTAAATCCTGCATGCTCGGTTCATGGAGAGTCTGCTGTGTACAGCATCGACAGCAATAGATGGAATAAAATGAAATGATTCAACACTAAAGAAGCTCCTATATGGTGTCTGCACCCCTGGAGAAACATGTGTAATAGTTACCATGACCAGCATGTAAACTGTGTGGTGCCTCTCCAGGCCCGTTCTGACAGTGGAAACATGTCAACAACCTGGGTGGGTTGTGGTCCTCCAACTGGTGCCCAGTGATGTGACAGCAGCTGTGAGTCAGTGGGAACCAGAGAGGGGCCGGTGGAGCAGCAGTGAGTGATGGCTCCGCCTCCCCCTGCTCCTCTAGAAGAAACTCTGGCGCCTGGATGAGAAACCTCGGGGCTCCTTTGTGGTCACCTTCAGCTGATTCACTCCGACCGCAGCAGCCTTGTTTCCCAACGTCTTCTCTTGATCCTCTTTTCTTCTTCGGCCCTTTTCCACCATAAAGTAGACTCAGAGTTGTCGGTTCCTCTTATTGTTCAGCCTGAATATCATCTCATGTTTCCTCAGTGTGGTTACTAATCTTAACAAATTATTAAATGCATTGTTTTCAGATTGACGGAGGAAGAGTAGATCCTTTCCAGCTGCTCATCACTCGGGTGGACTCACATTCTTTGGTATTGTTGCTTTCTCTAATCCACATTACTCAACAAGGGAACTGTAGCAGTGTTAATCTACTACTTTGAATGGCCTCACATGAAGTCTCAGTGTGATATAAGTGGAGAGAACCTTGTCAGGATCGTAGTGTCACTGGTCCAATGCAACATCTCAAGGACATTTGGCCAATTAGCAAACAACCCCACTACATCTTCTCAACACATTTGTATGTTTGGATTCCATCACCGATACATTCTGGACCGTCTCTCCCAGCACACATGAAGGGAGATGGTGGAAACTAAAGGAATAAAACTTAGGCTGCATTCTTCAAGTGACCAACAGAGTGAAACATGTGAATGCCTTCCAGGAAAGACAAGAGACTGGTCATTATCCCTGTATTTAGACGATATTACCTCTCTGCCCTTGAAGTAACGACCAACTGTTCACCCCACGTCGGCCGTGCAGAGCTGAAACTTAGAAGATCTAAAAGGCCCTTATATTGAAGCATACTGAGGCTCCACAAACAACATATTTACTAATCCTGACTCAGTCTAGGAGCTTCCTACCAGTGAGGTCGTTATGGCACTGATTTATTACCTTTAGGTAACTTACTTTGCACTATAATGTAATCTAGTTGACACAAAGGCAGGCTAGTGGATTGGAATACCTTAATCATAATCCAATTGATCAGTGACCAGTCTTCCAAGGGGCAATGACCCAGGCAATAAACCACCATAAGAAAATATAGCTCCACCATACATCCCATGGCTCTACCACAAGACCGATGTGAACCTCGCTGGCCGGTCCTGCTGCCTCCATAATGGTGCACCAGCCACCACAGAGGATGCAGCTCATGCTCCAAGACCCATAGCTGCTCTACCACACGGCCTCTGCCTGCACTGGGAGAGAAGGATTAAATATACTGCTTGCACGTCAAGACTGCAATGCAAGTGATGGAGCAAGGAGGAAGGAATTTGTCAGAACTCCATAAACACATGCATCAGATACCGGTGCCAGCAATCTGAGCGAGGAGAACTTTTTCCGGAGGCTCGCTGAGCGATGAGGAGGCCGAGGGTAAGAGTAAGCAGGGCTGCTGAGCGAACCGAGGGTTTACGTGGAGGCCAGCCAAGCAGCAATGATACACTGCACTGGAGGAGAAGTACACAGCAGAATGGGAGAGAAGAAAAGTGGCAGATATGAGAAGCAAAGACAAAACAATTGATCGGACACACTGAAACTTGCAATCAGAACTGGCTGTGTTCAGAATCCGAATACTCACTGGAATGAAGCGGTCATACATACATACGGATATATAGATTGAAAGATTAGGTTAGGATCAGGGAGGCAGACAGTAATAGGGAAGGAGAGAGCAAACCCGGGGGAGAAGATTGAGGAATTAACAGGACATGCCAATTGAAACTTTCCATTGTCTCTGCCAGGGAGTAAAAAAAAGAAACGGGGTCAGTGCAGATGATGTTCACTGACCTGGACACATGTGGTCCAACTTCTCTGGAGCTGCAGAACGGAGAAACTGACGCAAGAAAGGGTGTCAAGGAAGGTTAGAGTGATCCATTGGAAGGGACTATAAAAGGGGGTTTGGCTTTAATCAGATTATGTGAAACAGAGCCCTGACTTGGCTCCGCCAGCAGATGTTGGAGAGGTGGGGAGTCGACGTTCGAAGAGGGCTGAGAATTCGTAGGGTGTAAATCTACGACTTACTGTGACATGTTCAGAAGCACATGTGGTGAAGACCAAGTCGGATTAGTCACTGTAGTGTGTCTGTTGTTATTGCTAAAGGCACCAGTTATTATGTTTACACATTACTATTGGGAAATGGCATCGTGCTCCTGTATGTTCACTTTCCCTTTCCTTCTCTCAACCCGACCGGTCGAGGCAGATGGCCGCCCAGCCTGAGTCTGATTCTGCTCCAAGGTTTCAACGTTTCCTGGCTACTATCACCAACTGTACACTCACAGGGGGATGGACGGGTCTCTGGACATTAATAGAGTACCGCCTGTATAAAATGTGCCCTGAGATAACTTCTCTTATGATTTGGCATCATATAAAATAAAATAGGATTGAATTCAAGCGTTCATCTTCAGGAGCTTCTGCTCCAGATGATTGTGCTATTGGCCCTTTTGCTCTTGGCTGGCTCGCTGGAAGAGGATCAGCCTTCAAAGGCCCTGCTAAGCTGCCTCAGCCACTGGGAGGTGAGTGGGTGTAAAATAAAGTTGAGAGGACATATTTCTGCTATGAAATATGGATGTAAGCTATGCGAGCGCACGCCATTGTATGCATCCCTGTTGAGGTTAACTAGAGGTCAACGCTCACTTCGCCGCCACATACTTGGCGGCCCTCCAAAGCTGGAGAAGCATGAAGCAGTAGCAGCGCTTCTTAGTCGCTGCCTCCCTGTGCTCTTCCTCCCTGTCATCTTCTCCTGCACTGTGCGTGCAGATAACACACAGGGAGCCATGTGGTGTATATCTATGTTGAGCTCTGGGCTTAGTGCTGTGTGTGAGGAGGAAAGTGAGCTTGGCCAAAGAGAAGTGAAGGAAATCAAAAACCTGACTGGTTCGTGAGTGAGTCAGATGAGCCCGGTAGGTAACAGTAGGTTCTTTTATCTGCATTCTACCTGAGATTTAAGAGATGAGGAGATTGATCCCATCCTCATCGGTCCCTTCAGAATGAAGGTAGAACTGATTATTTAGCATAAACGCTGCAATCAGGGGGAAACAACCAACAACCAACAACCAACAACCACCACCCCCCTAAAGGTCCTGTTGGTTTGATACTTATAAACTGTCCTATTGTACAATACATGTATTTGCTTCCTTGACTCCATTTTCATATCTGTCTCTTTAATATGAAGCTCGAGCCAGCAGCTGGTTGGCTTAGTATAATGAGGGAAAATAGCGAGCCTGGCTGTGACGGAAGGTAAAAAAATCTGCCTTCCAGCAGCTGTTAACTCTCACTTATGGTTTGCTCATATTTCAATACCAACATGGTCACTGAACTGAGAACTTTCACTTGGATAGTGGACGTGCAGACACTTCATTCCTCACGGTGATCCGGGTCTGAGTATGCAGACGTCGTCCACACATGCAACCTGATGACACCAAGAAGAGCTCATTTATTTGTTACATTTGGCGGAACAACATAAAGTTCTAAAAAGAAAATGGTGCAATGGAAAATGGGCAACGGGGAATACACAACTTGCACAGCCTCTCTTTGTCCAAAGTTCTAGCGCCTGCGCAGCTGCAGACTTCCAGGTGGACCTTCAGGCCCACTGGCAGGATCCTCACTGGGTGCAACAACGGGAACCATAGTTACACACTGCTATGGTGCGAAACGCTGCATTGTGTTATCACACACACTCACAACTTGTCTTCTTAACATTAAACAACAAACAATGAATTATAATTGGATGATAATAAAATGGATCTGCTCGTATGTTCCGCTCCACCTCACTGCAGCAGACGGGGTTCCTCCTGCTCGCAGGGCATCTGGCTGCAGGACTCCATCCTTTGGAGTCACCAGAAAGTTGCTAAATTTGTTGTTTTGATTGACTGAAGGTACCGTGGAAGTTTTTAGGAGGTGAGACTGGAGTGCTAGTTTTCTGTCTAATCTTTTGTTTTCTGTTATGTGGTTGACAGAGCTTCCCCAGAAGAGTTGCTCCTTGGCCCGTCTTCTCTCCTCACATACGTTCCATGGTAATAATTTCTGATAACAAACAAACAAACATACACACAACCTAAAACATGGCATCCTTGGCGGAGATAATAAAGCCTGTGAGAACACTCATGTGAAAGCAGGCGATTTAATTAACTTGTTGTATTCTTTTGTTCCAAATGATCTATAACACAAATAATGTTCTTGGCCAGGAACAGTAGACAAAAAGAAAAGCTGATCTTGATAGCAGCGTGGTCGTTCTCAGCCTCGACGTGTCTTTGATGCTGCTGCCAACAGAGGCTGCTGACTGCAGCTCCATGTGCCCAGCAGAGATACAGCAGCGCCTGTTCGGTGGAGACCAGCACATCGCTGATAAGGAAGCATCGCAGGCGGAGGAAATCTGCTGGGTTTGGTCTTGTGATATACTGACATGAGCTTCATCTCTGCACTTTCATCATCCTCCTCCTCCTGACCCACATCCAACTTTAGATTCCACAAGTTATTGCTGGAGTTATTGCTTGGTTTCTATTATGGATGTGCCAGAGGGTTTAACTTTAGAGTCTGGGAGTCCACAGAAAGTCTCCCACCCTCACGCTCTGCCCTCCTGGGTGTCAATTATTCATAAGCCTCGGGTAGCTAACTTGAAACTGATAACCCACGCTATTTATACCTCAAACAACAAATACTTAACTGTGAAGTTCCAGGCAGTTTGGTTGTGTCTGTCTGAGAAGCAAAACAATCCACACGTTTGGAGGGATGAGATAACGATGGATCAGACCGATAGTCAACCTGATCCAGTTGTGGGTTCCCGACCGTAGTGGGGAGATGCAGATGATACGGGGTCATTTACCTGCCGGGGGGGGGAGGCTGATCCAGGATCTGCATCCATAGATGAGACCAAGTAAAAAGCTCCAGATACTCTGCTGCCCGTTACTGAAGAGATTTTCATTCTCTTCGTTTCTAGTGTTGAATTTATTGTACAGGCGCCTTTATTTTTTCGTATCGTAAATCCTCTGTATATTATTTTAAATAGTGTAATCCTGGATAATAATAAGAGCCATGATGAACTGTACTGGAGGCTGTGATGAAGAAACAGCACATCAGAGTTGGTTCGAATGTTCCCCTGCAGTTACAACTACACCTTGAACTGTCCTCTTGAGCAACATGGGTGAGGGTCTTTTTTTAGGGCCTTTTTTTAAAAAACGTATTCACAAAGACGTTCTTGGAGCAAAACGTATCATCAAACCCAGATTTGCTTCACACCTCAGGTTGATACATGTGAACTGCTTGTCAACCTAGTTGTGACACGTCGTTGCATGAGGTGAACAAATGAAACAAGTATAGCTTTATAGATATTCATCCTTTCTATGAATGTCTTATCATTCATCATATATGTGTGGTTCATCCATCCTCCATTGATTGGATGCAGCCAGGACCGTATTACAGCAGAACAAAAACATACTCAATATCATATATCGGGCCAGTGTTGAATACACTTAACAGTTTTATTTGGAATATTAAGACAATGAAGCATAAGCCAAGCACCAAGAGTGACAGCTACAAGTGTTCAGAATCATACGGCTCTTAAAAATGAACAGGTTATACTGGAAAACAATGTTTTTCTCTCTTTGAATGGTGAAGCAGATACATAGAACAGACAGTGAAATGTGAACATGATTATGCCATTTACATGCTCCCAATCCTACCTAACAGCAGAAAAAACTAAAAGTGAAAGAAAAGAAAAGCAGAATAAAATGGAACCGCTCCATTCGTCCGACCGCAGCTCTGTCCGCCCATGGCAGCGGCTGCCGCCCCGGATCTCAGGGGCTCCTGTGATTGGTCAGGACGAATAAGGCAGTCTGGGGACACGGCGGTACTGCAGAGTGACAACCATTAGTTCCCATCATTGTCAAGTCACGTTGCCTCGGCACCCACATCCACACAGCAACCAATGTGCACATACAGCATTAAAGTGACAGAGGATTGCAACAACTGTTACACTACACTCCATTGCATATTAGGGAGAAGTCATAATGAAAAATAATGGTTCTTTCATACATCTGTTTCTGTTTGCATATAGCACTTAACCCAGATTTCTTTTATTTGCATACATACATACATATATATGTATATAGGCAAATATATAAATGCAAAAGTCTTCTTTGAAATCGTGAGTCGTACCGAGGATGGGGTGGGTGGTGGAGTCTTACATCCAGGGTTGTATGTAGTTGTGGGACAGCCAGCAACAAAGCCAGCCTGCCTCTCATCCAGACCCAGTGGTTTCTTGCCACGAACGAGGCTCTCATAGTGCAGCTTAATAGTGTCATACTAAAGACAATAAGGTCAAAATAATTAAATTCACACCAATGGTTTGTTGAACATAGAATATACACATAAAGACCTTTCTTTGTTATTCCCATTTGTGGACAAGTCACAGAGAAAGGTGATGCTGGCTAAATGTGGTCCATTTTTTTTCACATCCCTGGTTTAGGGTGGGTCGGTGTGTGTGCGTCAATACCTGGGGTAGTGCGGGTGCGAGAGCAGGTGTGTGTGAATCTATGTGTTCAAGACAGTTAATGCATCACAGAAGAATAAAATGTCTTATAATCAGCCGTCCTGCTCCGTCATTCATCATTCATACAATGTTTTTTGTTTTTCTTCTAAATCTATGGGTTATATGGCAAACGTGTGCTACGGTTAATGTCATGTTTCCCATGGGGAACAACTGGGTGGAGAAAGCCCTCGGACTCTCCTTGCAATGGGCCTGCCTGAGAATGAGGGAGTGGAACAAGGGCAGAGGCATTGTTCATAGGAGTCACTCTCATCACCCCTCACAGTCGACTCTGCATCCCATCCACTGGAACCCTCCATGTGGCTCTGTCCAAACACAAACACACCTCCCACCGGACACACACACACACACACCGAGTATGCAGCATGGTGGGGGATCAAGCTCCAACTACACAGCTTACAATGCCTGAAATTAAGTGAAATATCTCAGGACCACCTGCTTTCTCCGACACTCACATGAGTCCCGCCATCTTGAGTTTATACACTAACAGTGCAGTCCACTGGGTATTATGACAGTAAGATATTTACAATTTCGGTTAGCGTCTGTACTTTATCGTTGGTGATTAAGTAAGACTGCTTCGTACGTTTGAGGCTGTTTAAGTCAGTATTGCATGAATAGTGTGGGAACTTTTCTTGTACATGCAATCCTGCAGCACAAAGCCAATGATTCTAAGAATATAAACAAGGCAACAAATGACTGAGTGCCAAGACAGCATTTCTTGAAAGCTGACATCTGTTTTATTTGCAAATTCAACCGGTGAAATGAGTGTTTGTGGGTACTGAAAAAAATATACCCTGCTTGTGCATGTGAGCACCCTCAAATAAAAACATGCTGCTGCACCTCATAGTCACTTAAAGTGCCAATAAAATAAAAATACATCACTGTCATAATACTCGAGACTGCACTGTGGAAATTAAATACACAATTAAAGTGCAATTTACTTTAAAAAAAAGGTCAGTGTGGGTATGCTTTTGCAACAACACATCCATGTCTCCTTCTTTCACCTCGATGTTAACTTCAACCTACACATCCATCTGTCAGGTTTGGATAGAATGATGTGATGAATTCCACTTAAAACCCACTGCCCCTCCTCACCGCAGTGATGTCAGGTGGAGTTAGCCTGCATGTAACAAAACATTAGTACCTGGTACCTTTATGATCAAATCAGCCTGTTATTAGTGCATGTAGGTGAGGTGGGTCACTGCGACAGCTAATGCTAGCAAGTAGCAGAATAGATGGTTGGTTTGTGTGGGTTCTCCAGATACATCCTTAATCCGATTGATAAAACTCCTGTCACATGCCAGTGACTAAAACTCCAACGTTAGTCCCCTTTATCAGCTACTCCTGCTCGTCTTCAACATCTCAGCGATCAGCGTGCATCGATCAAGCGTACAAATTGGAGGTCAGTAGAAAATGTTTCAGTCTTTTATGAGAGGAAATGTTGGGTTTGTTCTGGTCAGTTCACAGTGCAGTGGAGAGAGCCGTCACCGGTTGGTGAGATATGAAGCTTCATCATATCGACACAAATGATCTTTTAACATCGGAATAAAAATGTCTTGTTGCCTGTCTGATGAATGTGTGATAATACCTTGATGGTTTGGTGGATGGAGGTGTACAATGTTGAGATTGAGGGTAAAGGTTTGAGCTGGATAGGGCCAGGTCCCCCCCCATGAATATCTAAACAAAGAGGAGCAACCTAAGTCTTACATCCATTGTATGCAGCTAACTTTGAATTAATGTTAAAGCTCAAATTGTGTTTAGCTTAACGTCAACACCACTGATCACAGCAATAAGCATTAGCCTACTAGTTAATATACATAGTCGGCTTTGGTCACAGACTCAGATATTTATGGGCAAAACAGCACTGCCATTTGTTCATAGTTCCTCCTTACTGATGAGAAGTAAAATAACCTTCAACCTGTGTGTGGGTTGATAGACAAAGGAGCACAGACACAGTCTAAAGATGAATCTTTACCTTTGCAATGATCAGGATCTGAAATATGTTTTACACATTACCTGCAGGTGTTCATCTATGAACCTTCCAATGAATTACATTTATATGAAGAATGATTCCAATGCCTGGAGGGAACCACTTCGGTTGACCCGCCTACATTCATGAGCACACGGATTTTATTTTTTTTTTAAACATCTCATCTAATTTCATTCCTCAAAAGCTAGCTAAAGTATATTCCTACTTGTAAAAAAGTTAGGACAAACACTGTTGCTGATGAATAAGTTCTAACAATTTGCCGATGGTTAATTTAGGTTCTGTCATTTGAAGTTGGATTATTCAGATCCACAATCGGGACAGGGCCGACCTTCGTGCCCTCTCTTGCTACATCAGGGCTGGCATTGGACCCACTAAAGACTTAATACTTTTCCAAAAGTACCACAAAAGCCATAATGTGGTGAAAGAGAGTAATACATGCATTTGTGAGTGAGAAGAGATGTAACATATACATCTTGAAGTGTACTCTGTGGAGTGAACACCTTCGCCAAAGCAGGGAAAAAAGCCATTTGTTGCTATATTACACAGATCTGCCACTAAATTTACTGGTTCTAGCTTGGCCCATGCTACACCCCTCAGCAGGTTCCTAATGAAAGTAGGCCAGGAAGTTCTGTGTAATCCTGATGAAAGAAAGACAAAAAACAAAGTTACCTCCTTTGCGGAGGTAACTATTCATAATTTCAATAATCTGTCATAGCTTAACTGACGTAGCACCACTTTATTTGTATCTGTTACAAAAATCATATGTGCACCATAAATGAGCTTAGAGCTCATGCACCACTTCATTATTATTCTCTTCAGCATCATTAGATGGCATCAGAGTAGACTGGGATGAAGCACCTCCTGCTCCGGAGTTGGACAAAAAGAAATGGATTACGGAACTAGACAAAATTGGTTCGCTAAACAAGGCACGTAGGTTACACTGATTTTCTTTCCATGATGAGAGTCAAGTGTTTGTGTTCCAAGTCACACAATGAAAATCATTCAGATGACAATTAAAACTGTAAAAGATATGCCAACATCTCAAAAGTGAAGTGTTGGTTGGACTCAAATTACAAATGCAACCAGGTAATGAGGGGGGGATCTTATGGGTGTGACACCGTATAGTCGTAAGTCAGTGGGTAACACCATCACTGAAGAAAAGGCTATATGACTTCTTTCCTGTTGGCTAATGCTCTGCATAAAAAAGCTTGACACATTTATCATGGTTTCATATAACAGAGAGGAAAGTGTTCTGCCATCTAATCATGGGATTTGCAGTTCACAAGCATATTTGTCTGAAGTCTATGTGAGAATAGCTGCCCTCCCCATTTATGGTCTGTGAGGATTGGGTGTCCCCATTTTCAACGAGCCTTACTAGAAGTGTCACTTGACCAACATACAGTCATAGTTGAAGAGGTACCGGAAATTTTAGTTATCAGTGATTGTCTTCTCCCACCCCTCATACGAGCTCCAATCCCTCTAAACAGCCTTGGGTAGCATGTCCTGCTGTAACCAAAGTGCAAAGCTAAGCTGCACAGATGGTACCAAGTGACAAAATTAAGAATCCGACCAACTTGGATACACAGAGTCAAAGCTTTCTATATGCCAGATGCCCACAGTGCCAAACGAAAGATGCTGGTGTTAAAACACTATGAAGCAGTGTTGCTCAAACATTTCCACGTCGAGGCCCCCTCAACTGACACAAACTACGCGGAACCCTATTTGATATGATTTTGTACCAGGGCCTCCATTCGATAAGGTTCATTGTTATTGTTATTATCATGTTTTATTACAGAAAGTGTATTACACGCTTGACCAAAAAAATGATACACTTCGTCATCTTTTTACTTATGGGTGGAATAATATTGAAAATAAGTGAATCCCCTTTTTGGTGGGGACCCACAGGAGCCTCATCGAGGACCCCTGGGGGTCCCCAGACCCCACTTTGAGCACCACTGCTATAAAGCATGGTACAATTCCATAAAATGACTAGACTGCGCTACCAAACCCTCGGAGCTAAATGTCATACAGGAAGAAATTGACAGTGTGCATGCATGAATAATAGCATGACAGACTACTGTGACAACTGTAACAATCAGGGTCCGAAATCAACCTCACCAGTCGGGGTGGCTGCTGGTTGATCAAATATACCGGCCAAGCAATATTTTACCAGCCAAACTAATACATTGCATTGTGTTGCATATACATTTCAGTATTTCATTGGGGTAATAAGATATATTGAATACAAACTTCACTATCTGAAGCAAAATTGTTATCATATATGGATCAGTGGTTAATAAGATCATTAAATTAAAAATAATACTAAAGTACCGATCTCGATATTCTACTGAATATAATTGGTATTTTTAGATTTCTAAACCTATTTGGGACTTTCTCATTTTAAATCAATATAAATCTTCTCCTGAGTCCCAGAAATGTGACAAAATCATCACCAAAACTCCAGTTCTCAAATAACTTTCTTATTGTGGGTTTTCTGTTATAAAAGGTTGCTTGGTCCTTGTGAGTGTCGTCTCAGCGAGTGATCACGACCTGAATTCCACAAAGACCTGCCACTGCTCTTCCTCTGATTGGCTATTGTTTGATTATATTATAGTCAGGTGTGGTTGGATCAGCTTAGACAAAACAATCAGAGAGAGGAGGGGCAGGTCTTCACAGAAAAGGTGGGAGTCAAAATCTGACACAGACAGCGTAAAGAAGCTGAGAGAGAAGCAGTAAAACTGTCAAACAAACATTTACCCGCCAATGTGGTGGATAGTCGACTGACATTTACTTCACTAATGGAAAATGTACTCCCATGTGGCAACTGGTGGGTGTTGGTTTCGGACCCTGGTAACAATAGCAAGAATATTTTCTTTCAATCTGTCTCTTAAAGTAAATTTGTGCAGTGGGAAAAAAAAGTTGCCAAGTTGAGCTTGCTTTTCAAAGAGAAAATAATAGGCTGATTTATGAATCATCATTCACTATCACTGCTTGTGGAGGAACTCGTGTTTTTAATGACTAATCTATAGTCCTTAGAAAGCACTTCATTTCCCTGATGTAATGTCCTGAACTCTATGTACCCTCTTAGAATCCATTCCTGCCTCTTTCTTAGCTGATACTCATGTGCAAAGAGATGGCAAATAATGTGCCTTATGTAGCTTTATCCTTTGGACAAGCTTTGACTGCAATATACCTATAGCACCTCCAGATGCCTTCTCAACCACACACATTAAAACCCTCTTTGGAAGGTGCTACACTAGGTGCTTGGACAAGCCAAGAAAGAAAAACAATAGAGGGATCGCACAAAATGAACTGTACAATTTAGTTATGTAGATCTAAATGGCTATTTGAGCATTTAGGGTTAACAAGGTAGCATGCAGGCAGGTCTACAAGCAGGGGGATGTGGGATCAGGCAGAATCTTAGCAGAAAACAGGAGGGACATGACACAAAGTACTGATATTTGTGCCTTCACTTTCTGTCAAAAAGTGTTCGGCACAATTATGTGTGCTTGCCAGACAACATTATAATGAATATAATCATATGTATTTTCTGTGATGTAATTGATAACTAAAACAAAGATTAGAGTGAATCTTGTATAGCTTGTTACATTTTAATTCTATCCCCCACCAGAAAGGGTGCTGTGTCAGTAAAGCCTCTAATTGTCTAATGAGGAATTTCTCAAGTTCTGTAATCCTCCTGTAGTGTGTCTACAGGCAATGAAGAAACCCGCTCTATTTGACCTTCAGTGGCGGTTCCCTCTCCAGCCAGCGAACTCTTACTTTTTGTTTATAGTGATACTCCTTGAGGAAGTCCTGCAAGGCAGGGGGCAGCGGCAGGGAGCCTATACCATCGTAAGTGGTCCAGCGGCAGATGGCAGCTCGTGCAAGGTGCTGCAGGCTAAAGGGAAAGGTCCGATGGAGAGGTGCTGTGAGCAACGGTTCAAAAAACATACAGGCGCTGGGGTCCTTGTAGTGCTCCAGCAGTCCTGTGACGGTGGAAGAGTGGAAAACACACGGATCGTGTGCGTCAAAGCTGAAATTGTGGTTCCACTGCTCGATGCGGGCGTGCAGGGAGCGGTTGTAACGGCGGAAGCTAACAGAGAAGAGGTAGTCCTCTTGAGCTGAGTCCCGCAGAAGAAAGGTGCCCTCTGGTCTTCCATCCAACAAGGACTCAGCCTCATAGCGGTCCATTACACCCCAGTAGCAGGGCAGAGCTGTGATCTGCAATAGGTCTGGCACAAGGCAGTGGATATAGTCTATCTGGGTGTGAACCTTCCAGGGCCCGGGTTGCTGTCTGCTCAGGTGACCTTCCCCTGAGGCATGCCTTTGTTTAGGCCTTCTGGCCTGGAGACAAAGGGTGGTAGAATCCTCCTCTGAGTCACAGTCCTGGGCTGACGCTGAAGTCCCCGGCGCACAGGTCCCAGATGACCCAGCACCCACAGAACTTGCAGCTGCTGAGGCCCGGCCGTCACCAGACGCCTCCCCCATGCCAGGAGTCATCTTTGGTCCCAGTTTGTAGACAGATGAGCCTGGCACTGAGGCCTCAAGGGTGTGGATTTGTGCATTGGGTGGTGGGTCCACACCTTCCTCGATGCTAAGTCTGCGGCGTTCACGCAGACGTTCTTCCTCATCCTCAGGAGAGGGGTGGGCTGGGTCAAAGGCATCCAGCAGGGCAGTGGAGGAATGCGGGCTGACTGGTGCAGTGTGTTGCTTAATCAAGTGCCACTTGTGGGCAAGGTCTGAGCCTGGTGGGAAGGGGCAGGTCTCCAGCATAAGCTCAGTTAGGTGAATCTTACGCTTGGAGGAGACAGGGTTCTTAGATGAGCGTGGGCGTCTACGAGCAGGCAAGGGTAAGCACAGTCCGACAGTATCACTTAGCCTCTGCCGCAAAGAGCGACCATTAAGACTACGTCCTCCAGGTAGAGAGTCGCTCATCTCCTGGATGGAACAGACCCCATAATGCCTGTCCCTACGGTTCCCACTCCCCCGCAAACGCCCAGACCGCCTATCTGCCTCCAGAGAACTCTGGGTTTTAGTGGAGAATGAATGTTTTTTCTTGCCCCCCCATGGGGCATGACGAGAGTACGAGTCTCTCCGGGCCAGGGGAACACCCCCTAATCCCACGCGCACATCCTCTGTGTCCTTGTCGATAGTGATCTCTACTATCTGAGGGGTGTCTGAAACACAGTTGTGATGTCGGCGCCCCACTGTTACCATGGGCACCGGGAGGAGGCTTCTTGATGGACTGGAAACTCCTGATGCTTGAGCCTCACCTGAGCTGCTCCCTTGACCAAGATCCAACACACAGTGGACAGCATCTGCCTCTGTCCTGCTTTCACTGGGTCCTGAACTGTTGTTTTGAAAGAGTGTTTGGCATTTGCTCTTCAGGTTGCTCCACATGTTGCTCACTTTCTTCATCAATAAGAGCCCCTTGGACCTGAAGACAACAGAAGACAAAACCCATTGTGTTACAGGTGGAGAAATCTTGCAGCAGCAATGGTGCCTAAATGTAACCAGGAACAAGCTACATAAAGAATTTATTGAATTTAATTTCACAAGTCTACCGAGTAACTAGTAATTACAAGCAATGAGAATCTAATGGGGCCAAATAGTCTTAGAGGTGGGTGAGCTTGAGTAATTGGAAACAGCACAGTTAAGAGTTGCCAGGCAGACGTGCAGGAACACAAGGCCACAGCTATAAATGAACCCAGGATCTGCTCACAGCTGATCTGCTGGTATGTACTGTATTACAGAGCCAGTCTAGACCTGACCAAAACCTTTCCCTGTAACAGCAGCAGACAGGGCACATGTACATGCACACGCTCATACGCAGTTGATTTATCACCTTACTAGGATTTCACAGATATTTGAATGTAGTAGGATAGAACAGCATTTGAATAATGCAAATTTAACAGTAGGCAAAGTCACCACAGGAACAAAAGAGGTCAACATAACAAAATGTAAAAGAATTCCATCATGTTCCATTTCCTTATTTCTATCATTGTTTTTGGACATTCTGCTACTTAAGAATTATCTAAATCATTGCACGAATGAAAAAAAAAATACTCATTTCCTTATACTATTACCTAAACTAAGCCTATTGGCTTTAAGTTCCCCAGCAACAGGCCAGAATTCTGGGATGGGGCCCATTTTAAATTAGAAAATAGATAAATATATTCTATTGAAAATATTCTTCCATGTTTTTTTCACCCTTTTCATTCTAGTGCACGATGGCTCTGACGATATATAAATGTTCATATGTAATGACTGGAGAGCAAACGGACACACGTGTTGAGAAATGCAAATAGTATTTTAAGTTGTACATTGCAACACATTAACAATTTTCCTCATATTTGAATATTAAAATAAAAATCCTTCACTGGATTCCTGCTGAAGAAAGACTTTATCCGTGTCAAATTTCAAGTGATTTCACTGAAATCTTTTTGGAAAAGTTACCTCAAAACTGAACAGTTAACTATAATGAAAACTGCCGTGGAAAAAGTCAGGCAGTGGATTTGTGTAAATGCTGCTAATTACTTTTCTAAAAAAAAAAGAAGCAACAAGACAAGTTAGATTTCTAGACGGACCAATAGATGACCCGAAGCACTGAGCCCTCATGGCTACTTTTCAGCGGTAAGATGAGAGAAATCAAACACACAACTACCTTAGCTTTACTGTTTCACCATCATTCAAACTAATGATAATGACATTTGTTCTATTAGTTAATTATAATAGCCTCATATTTAGAGATTAACATGTGCATGTTAAAATTCTGGGCAAACTTTACATCAATACAAACCAATGATATGCAAATTAAACAACTATTCATCAGCATGTAAGGTCATTGATTGATACCCTGCTGTACCAAAGGAAAAGGGTCCCACCAAATGATGTGCTCATGCTACCAACACTCTTAGCAATACCAGAGGAAAAGTTATCTGGGTGCACACTGGCAGTGCATGTGTGTTATGGAAAGTGTTGATTTTAATTGCAATGCCCACGTTTAAAGGATGAGACGGTCCTTTAGCAGAACATGGGAGACATCTTAGTTTTGTGACATCTACAGAAAAGGAGACAGGCCTATTTTTATATTTACACATTTTACTACAGCTTCGATGTCTGTATCTGTGGGGTATGAAAAGAACATCCTGTGAGGATCAGTATTTTCACAGTGCTCCCTCTTTCCCTCTACGACATGCATGTCCAAAGTCCGGCCCGGGGGCCAATCACAGCCTGTGGTCAGCTTTCATATGGCCGCCACTTCAGTCTTATAATGGATTATATATGGCCCGCTAACATTGTCAAACAGAATAAATCTTTAAAATGCAGTTCTTCTTTTGACTGCATGGTGGCAGCACCAGTCTAATGCCATCTGGCCCTGTAATCCAGATCTTCTGATACATCCATGCCCTCCCCCGCTGTGTCTTGTTGACTCTTACCAGCAACTGGATAAAGCCAGGTTTGCAGAAATGCCAACATTTGCAAAGACAAAGGCTGAGTTTATTTGGCTCACATATGTCTGTGAGCAGACACATGTGGAGCTCAGTTAATTTATGCACTTGGCCTTATGGCACTTATTTTATTGAATAAAAATATTGGTATGTACCTGTAGATGTGACACAAACTATTACTTTCTGAATGATCTTGTAAACAACATGTTTAAAACTTAAATTATAACAGACAACTTTGCATTACTTACAACTCCTGTTTAAATGAGGTAAAAATATTCATCAACTTCATGGAGGTTTAAGGTACTCCATATAATTTGTTTTAATGTGATCTGTCTCTCCAGATATTAATGAAAGGCAGCATTGTGTTTCTGAGTGGCTTATATTATTTTATTATATATGACGTTGCCATATGAAAAATGAAGAGAATTGTGATATAATAGTGTATTTGCATATAACTTTGGGGGTTTTGTGGACTATTGGCCCCCAGGGGTCATCACAAATCTGTCCCTCTTTGAAAGAGGTTTGGACACCCCTGCTCTATGACACAATTCAGACTGCCTTCTCTTACAAGTTATAACTCTTTGTGCGTCTCTGCCTTGTAATATTATATTATTGATAGTAACTTTAAAAGGTACAATCAATGTTGACAGAGCTCCACAGCAGCCATGCAGGCAGTGTGTAAACAGGCACAAGAGCGAAACACAGCTGATCAGCGAGGGAACTTTATACACTGCCTAGGAAGGCACTGTGAACCTGGTTAGTCTGGAGCTCTATAATAACATTTCGTCATCATCGTTACAATAAATTGTAATTATTATTATTTATTTTATATGTGGGTTCAATGCAGAACACTGTCTCTAGACCTGCACTGGGCATCAGCTTACTAAGGAAAGTGAGAGCAGTGTATCTCTACTTCCAATTAAAAAATAAAAAACAAGTTAATTTGGTAGGATTTCTACTATACTATAGTCCCTTTTACAATGGTGATACTAAGCAGAAAACAGTCAGCTCCATGTGACAAAGTGAAAGAGAAAGAAACCATCACAACCTTTTAAGAAAATGAATACGAAGTTTTCGTAAAAAAAACAACTCAGTTGGGCTTAAATTGCCTCACTTAAACAAGCAACCAGAGGTTTCGTCAATGACAGCTGAAAAATGTACTTGAAATAATGGTCACGAATTAAATTTTACAAAGCCACATAAGCAGTAAAATACTCTCACTTGTCAAAGTTTTGTTCTAGCAAGGCATAGAAGGAACGCACGAAGGTCACTTCTTCCATAGGTCAACCCCTCAGTAGGAGGCAGCAGTAAAACTGGTCAGAACATGCTGCAAAGGGAATGTATTCTGTGGGGGAAACTATGAAACTGTGAGTACATCAAACTTTTATCTGTTTGTTATTAATTAACTTAATTGGGATTTGGCAAGGATCGTTTCAATTTACTAAAGAACCTGGCTCCCATTGATATTGATGTGTGGCCAGGAAAAATGTTTTCTAACGATTATATGTACGTGAAAATATACAATAAATTGCATGTAAATAAACTAAATGTTATGTTAAATCATCAATGCATGAATGGATTACATTTCGGGTGGTCTGAACATGGTATATTATTGTTAAACTGATACGGTCACTAAAAGAAACAACACAACTGCTCAGGTTGTAAAACTACTGATGCCAAATTTACTGTACGTAAAGTGCACAATCTGCTTCATTGAAAATAAGCTAGTGGGAGCAGTGAACATTAAATGCTAACTGGCTTGACAGCAGTGTCACCGTGGCATTGTATTTTAGTGACAAAGTGATATAGAAAAAGCACACAATGTAACGTAATAGTGCAAAGGTCTCGTCCTGAAAGCAATGTTAGCACTCAATGAATTTTACACAGACAAATGATGCAATCTGATGCAGTTAATTAGCCATTTGAACTCATCACCATAATCTATTATTATTAATTATAATTATAATCATATTTATTTTTATTCAAACTCAATGATAGCGGCTCCCGTTCCCAGGCATGCGGAAAAGGACGCATGCGATTTTTCCATACAAATGTGCTAACTCGGCTCGTTTTGGCTCAGGGAGTCAGCCCAGTACGACTGGGATCTGCATTCCCAACAGGGTGACCTGATGGAAGGTGTGTCTTTAAACTGAAGGCTTGTGTTGAGTTAAAATAAAGCAGATATCTGAAAGTAAAAAACAGACAGAGGAGCGAACTTAAACTTCAGATTCAGTTAGAAGCTACAAAAGGACTGAAAGCTGAACATAGACTATTAAACATTTTGACTTTGCAACACACAAATGATTGAGAGAACACAAAGGGTTGTCAGGGGTTGGATGTTGTCAACAAAGTTTAAGTGAATGATGCCCTAACATCTTTGCTTGCACTATTAATGCTGGCTTGAGTTTCTGTTGGACATTTGGACATATATATTACTCGTAGATGCCTTTTAATTCTTGGCAAATTAATTTCTATGTTGGGCTTTTTTCATTCCTAAAAATGTATTTTGCTTGAATAAAAGATTGAAATATTAATACAAGTTGTAGTTCTTGTCTATTAAGTTAATCAAATGTTAAATTGACTTATCAGAAAATAATAGATAAATAGAAAAAAAATACTTGTTAGTTGCAGCCTTTGTCTGAATGTTGCAATTTTATAAAACATGACACCATGTCAAGATTTGGACCTAAACGCAATCAAGCGCCTCTTATTAACTCTGTTATGGTAAATTATTAAACAGCTATTCACAATTTTGCATGTATTTTATGTTTTCATCTGTGCACCAGAGCTAGACCTTCTCTGGAGTGGAGCAAAAGCGAGTCGAACCCGCCTCCACTTTGTTGACTTCCTCACCTAATGCAGCAAGCCCATGATGACACCTCTTCTTCCCTTGAAACAAGCTTGTGATGACCGACTCAACTCGTATTTGTGAGGGAAAGCAAGGACGTTTGTGTTTTCAGTTTTTAGTACTTTTGAAACTCCTTACTGAATCGCTGTGGTTCCGCACTACTTTCAGATATCTGTTTCATTTTATTGTTTCATGTTCGCTTCCGGACAATTCAGTCATATTAAATTACAGACGACAGAACATTTCATAATTTGTCTGCCTCAGAACAAAAGCTTTTGAATATCAAAATAACAGACTTTTAAAGTGAAGAATTTATAGGCAAAGCAATGCACCGATTAGAGCTGCTCCTTTGTGACGGATGGATCCCTAACTGCTTTATCGGTTCAATACAAGCGCTTCACCAGTTTGAAGACACACTTTCAAGCAGGTATATCTGTTATCATGGAAAAGCAAATCTCAAACACATTGGGCTCAAACGCCGAGCTAAACCTGACAGAGCCCAGTCAGCAAGATTGTTGGAAAAAACGCCAAAATAAAACAGCACATTCACACTGGACAGCTTTCCTCCAGGATGTAACGGAATTATGAGCAGGGTCCGAAATTATCACTATGTCAAATGCGGGTAAATGTTTGTGACAGTGTCCCGCTTCTCTCTCTCTGCTTCTTTCCACCATCTTTGTCAGACTTTGACACACATTTTTCCATGAAGAATTGGCCCTATTCTGCCTATGGCTCTCTTGTCCTGTCTATCATGTGTCTAAGCCGATCTAATCAACCATTAGACCATGACTGTAACCGTAACCAAACAATAGCCAATAAGACGCATAGCAGGACATTGCGGAATGGAAGTAACTAGTACTTGTAGCCGGTCTGCTGCTAGCTTCCATGAGACGTATTAAAAGTAACATGAAGAAATATACAAGGAGTAAGGAAAACTTTAAAACAATGACCCATGAGGAAATGGATGATTGAACACCCAGAAAACAAAGATGTGTATAATTGAGTGTAGGCCGTTACAGAGTTGTAGGAGGCTTATGTATAATACAGAGATTATGGTGATTCATTGTTCTGGTTGTCGCCAGTATACCAAAGACAAAAACATAAAATAATTGAAACTTGAGAGCATGAACACAGCAAAAGTCACATTGCGTTTGTGTCTTTGTTGCGGTTCAATAAGAGCTTCTCATCTCTTCATTCTCTGTGATAGCACTAATAGCAACGTCTGAATAAAGCGGCAACCTGCCACCTTGGACAGTGAGTCAAAAAGATCATTACGGACCCTAATTGTGAGACTAAAGTCATATCGGATACATCTTACCAGGGTTCTGACCTTTATCCCTTGGCTTCCTAATCATGTAAAAAATACAAACAAACAATAGTTCTGGTCAACAATACACAAAGCTAAAAATGGTTCAGGCTCTCAAAACTTAATTTTGGCCGACATCTACGGCCCTATGATATTTAGGGCTGACATAACGATATTGCAATAAGACTTTCTGCACTTTGCAATTTTCAAAGTGCAGGAAATGCAGTGTTTGTTGATGGCGAAAGGAATGTCAATATTACAGTCTGAATTTCATATTTTTGTGCTGCAGAGATGTCCTGGCGTACACATCATATTCTACAGATTTACGAAAACATCTCGTGGTACAGAAACCCACAAAAATCCCACCGTAATCATTTGATCATGTTTTTCAATGAAAATTAGAATGATGAAAATGACGTGCGTGATTGGTTCAGTTGCAGATATAATATGAAGGTGATCTATTTGTCTCAGCGGAGGTTTGAGCTCTCTGAGTGGAATATTTTTAAATATTCTATTATATGTTGATTTGGCAAAGTCCCTGGGAAAAACAGTTAGGCTAGACAGGGAAACCCTTAGTTTTATAAATGGTTCCATAATTTGCAATATTGAACATTTTACAGTTTATTTAATTCTATTGCCCTATTTGGATTTAATCTGTTCTCCATGATGGGCCATCACAATTCCACTACAAAAGAATTACTTACTGGTGAATAATGAAGGCCTGCTCGTCAATACATTGACGTCATTGATTAATCTTAACTTTAGCCAAGTGCACATTGACATATTTAGATTTCACTGTCGATAATAAATGGAGGATTCAGAAGTTTGACTTTACAAGCAAAGAAACAGAAGGTTCTTTGTTACACAAAGCTAGTTGTATGTATTTATACAAGTAGAAATTGCTATGACTGTGAAAGAAAAACCAGTGGGAACTGCAATGTCAGTTAGATTATCGTCCTTATGTTACATTATCATGGCTGCATTCTTATTTAGCAAATTAAACAAAATACAATATAATCACCCTTCAGATCAGTGTATGCAACTCATTCAACGATGCTGAGGCAAACAGTAATATTTCCTATTATCAGTCATATCACATGCAGTTACATATTTTAGTATCAATCACATTTAAGTCTTTCCTATAAAACATTAAAGCATTTGAGGTTCGAAACTATGCCTATAACGACTGTTGAACATAAGAGTGTCTAATGTTGCAAATTTCTGCTCAGCTCAATATCATTTTTTGAATGAAAGCATCTAAACATCCTTCTCTATGACTGCCACCACCAGAGCAAGCCAGTCTACAACTATTTAATGCTGCCCTGTAACAGAAATAGGCTAATTCTGCTTTCAGGCAGGCCAACACACCCATTCTCCTGGGATCATACCGATCTAAGAGAGGGCTGAAGAGAAGACGTGATTTAGGGAGAACGCCTTCTCTGCTCAGTCCATATCAGACTTAATGAGATATTGGCAGTGTCTCGTATTTGGAAAGATGTGTGGAATATCAGAAAGCAATATGAGGTCTGTAAATGACTGATAAAACACATTTATCCTTGCTATCATGCCATATTCACAACAATGAATTCAAACATAATAAATTAACAATATTGCTTGTGAGACTGATCAACACTGACTCAGATTTAAGTTTACTAAGTTAATCTAAAATCACTTTGTACTTTGAGTACAACAATATTGTATTTGTGTAATACTTACTTTGCGCTGTTGTGTTAGCAGTAATAGTAATAATACAAACTGTGTGAGACAGAATGCATAAATAGATCCATTTACATCAACTGTAAGCTCTACGTTCTCTTGGAAACGTCGTTTTAAGTTACTTGTAACAAAAATACGGTTATCGCTCCTATAAATTAACGACACAATCTTAGTTGGATATTATCTCGTCATTCAATCATAGGCTACCTTAGACTGAGTTAACGTTAGCACCATTTATTTCTGCCATTAATCTCAACTTTAATGCTACACAACCAGCTATGGGAATATTACGTTATTATAGCTGGTCTATAATGGTTGGAAGGCCTTTATGTTTCTGGAGGCCCCTCTTTTCACTTGACGCATCTATGTTAGCTGACTTGCTAACAGTGTAACGTTAACCATACACCTAATTACCGCTAAATGGTGTAATAGCCGAGGAGATAACGGTAGCTAAGCACTTAATTGCCAAGTTGTCTTTGATAAATGATGTTTAATAATGAAGATTAAATGTGTGTGTAGTTAGTTTGAAATAGACTGCAGACCGTTTAGTTAAATTGCGGTTCAAGCTAAGGAGCTGTCAAAAATGCTAACTGTTAGCATTCCACAGAAAGGGTCTCTATTGCGTTCCGGCTAGCTTTAGTTAGCCAGCTGGCTAGTGGGGTTAGCGTGTTAGCTGGTGAAAAATCGACACAAAAACGTACACAAATAATCGACACGGCTAAGTACACCTTCAGCTTAGTGGATATATGTGACATTCTTGATGGTGTTGGTTTGTTTCTCGAAATCGTATCTTACCCTTGTGCCTTTTTGAAAGCCCTATTCAACAGCTCTCTTTGTCTGCAAAAAATGGCTATTGAGAGAAGTCAGGCATATATCCCCCTTGCGGACCACGGTGTCGGATGAAAACATTAAACGTCCGCGGATACTTGATGGTGTCATCCCGGGCGTTTTAAAAAACAAAAGTTAAATACTACTCAAATCATTTAAACGGTTAAATTAATTGTGTGCCGCAAACTCCAATTCTTCATGGCAGGAGTCTTCTTCTTCACCATGGTCGCTGCAGCTTCTAGCAGCCAATATGACGGCGATCTCAGTAGACCGAGAGCCGGAGAGGAGGACTGCGTTCAGTGTGAGGTAGCCCGACTGACAGCGGGTCAGTCCAATTGGGGAAAGCAAAAGGATGGCCACTTCCGACGGAGCACACGGATAGGGAATGCCCCGGAGTTGGCTCCGCGTGATGGGCGTCCCGTGTCACCAATGAACGGAGGGAGGAGGATGAGGCTCTTCGCTGGCAGCTACTTGGAAACGTGGAGCGGTGCGATGATGATGCTGGTGGTGTCCCTGCAAGGCCACACTCACTGACGTCATCCAGGTAAGAAGAAGACGTGCAGTTGGGGACGGACGGCCAGGACAGAGGGTAATCATTTGATTACAGATTATTCTGATACACTCCAGAGCTACACACTAATAGCGTGATGGCAAAGCTATGGGGGCCCTGAAATACTCAGGCATGCTGTTTGAGCAAATTTAAATAATGCATTTTGTAAAACATTTAATGAAAAGTACACGATTCCATTAAACAAGGAATAATGTTTATTTGTGTATGCAACAAAATGTCAGAAACTATTGACCTTTAATGAAAATAAATGAAATAGCGAATAAAGCCATACTCTTGAGGGCTCAAGCGTAGAATTAGATGTGACATTATTTTGACCAGACTGGTGAATTTCTGTTTTAGCTTTCACAAAGTAAATCTTAGAACAATTAAAATGTCTCAAAGGAGCATTCACAGACCCTCGCACCCACACATGAAGTCATCTCCTGGAGTTAGATCATTCATGAGCACATGACACAAAGCATAATGGGAAGTGGAAGTGGTGAGTAATATATTAGTTAGCTCGAGCTAAGGTTGAGTAGGAAAATCACTCGAAATCTGAGCACATAAACATTTACTTATCCGAGAGGCTGATCAAATTTGTGCTTAATGATTGATTCATCTATACATCTGTACTTATTCATTTGTTCTTGTTTTTTATAAATGCCCTTTATTGTTTGCACTATCCACTTTGCTGCTGTTATGCTATAAATTTCCTCGCTGTGGGATGAATAAAGGATTATCTTATCTTATGAAAGGAAATGAAAGACAATTCTATTGCCACTGATTCGTCTGCCTAGATTGATTCACACTGTTTTACTCCACCTTCTAGATCTGTGATGTGTCATCTGCTGGCAATCCAGATTAGGGATTTGTTGACTTCCTCCTGTGTCCTTTGTGATTCAGCTAAATCTGTCTAAAGATGACATTATACACTCAAACCTTTTTTACTAGGAATGAAAAGTGCTTCTTAAAGAGTTGGGAGAATCCCATCCTCTACATCTAAATTGTTTTTCATCTATAAATCTAGACTGGTAAATGATGGTGTTTATTCTACCATATTAGTTCCATAAGAGATGTCATACACAGGTATAGTGTATCCAAAATATTTTTTTTTTTTACAAATGCTTATTATTTATCATTTCAGCAAGCAACTAGTGTGAAATTAAAGTAAACTCAACCAAATCCTAAATGTTGACATGGAGATTAGAATATCTGCTTTCTGGATACAATCCAATAAAGAATGAGAAAAGAGATTTGTGCCAACATTTGTGGTGGTAGAATTCAGCAGTCAGAGGAGACAGTCAGTATTGTTATTACAAATGAAAGTAATGTTATATTCACACTACGACATATCGTGTAAAACAGTCAAATTAAAAACTGCTGTCAGAATCAGGTCTGTTTTAAATATATTGTATAAATACAGACGACGCCAGGAGTAATGTGACAAAGGCAGGGTTGCCATCTTGTGGCTGCAGTGAGGAAACGAAACTCTAGCAGCATTACATTCAGATTTACTGATCCTTGGTTAGGGTCTTAAGAGTTAACATGTTAAGAGTAACATCAGTGAGTGTTCGGGGACAGAGTGTTTCCAATGTTTTGAAGAGGGAGATGCGGAAAAATAACCTGCATAAGCTCTCACCAACTCCAGAGAAATGTTCAAAACTGGAGGTTAAAGCATTGAAATCCAGGGTGGTCTGCAGACTTATTAACCCTCTCATTGTTCTCCCACGTATTCAACAGAAAAAATACCAAATGTACTTACTGACTACACCCAGGAAAATGGCACCAATGAAGAGGGACCTGATGCCAGACAAGAACAGCAGCAGGCCTCAAGTACCTGGACCAAAGGAAACAAAAGGCCAGTGAGGAGGCCAACACCACCACAGCCAAAGAGGTCCTGGATGGAGCCCAGCCCAATACGGAGGGGAGGACCTCACAGTGTTTATTGGATAGAGAGGGAACGGATAAGTCCTGGAGGACACTCACAGAGAAGAGTAAATACAGTCTGTTGCAGTATACTGCATTTAGAAATAATCATCCGTTGACATCGACTAAACTAATTAATCAATTGTGTCACAGTATGGGGTGCTGGGACTGGTGCCAAGGCAGGTGGAACCAATTACAGACCATCCAGACTTAAAGCAGGTTTCCATGAAATAATAATAATGTATTTCAAAACAAAGCAAAAACAATTTTGGCAGGAATCACTAACTACAAATAAAACCGAGGCAGATCCGGAGACACGGTCACTCACAGAAGAACACATGGAACAGGGTAACACATACTGAAGGTTCTGACGATGACAAAGGGAAACTGAGAGCTTAAATACAAACTGAACAAACAAGATACAAGTGACAAGGCAGGAAATAGAGCAGACGAGACGCAGGTGACACCAATAACAAAGAGCTGTAAAACAAAAAAAGACAGGAAGTAAAACACATGACAATGACACAAGGCAGGTATACACAAAATAAAACAGGAAATAAGCAACAGAAGATCTGAACACCAAACACATGAAAACTCTGAAGTGACCAGAGGCAGAAAACAAGAAATGGTTCAATACTTCATTTAAAAAAAAAAAAAATCCACAACCTTACAATAAAACCAAAGTCCAAACTAAGAATGTCCAACTTTCCTTCAGGGACCATGACAAATTGTCCGGTTTACAAAATTACAAATAAACACTAGCGCTGCGAGCAGCATTGAACGGGCCCTCGCACCCCACGCGTGTCGGGGCGTGCAGCATTCGCCGTATCGGAACCGCCTTCAGGCGCGCACTGTAATCGAACCTCACAAACACACCCTAATTTAACGTCACCAAACTCTACATCAGAGTTCAAAACAAGTCATTTCCTGTCGCCACGGTGTCGCTATGACCCATAATCAATGTTACTCATCAAGTGTGTTCAGGTATGACTTTTTGAGCACGTTTAGACCCTCTAAAAGTTGTCAGGGTCAGGGTCAGGGTCAGGGTCAGGGTTAGGGTTAGGGTTAGGGTTAGGGTTAGGGTTAGGGTTAGGTAATAGGGACTTTTTAGACCTTCGGTCGTTCGACCGAAGACAATTAAGCATGATTTGAAGGTCTTACAGGTCGTAGAGGAGAATGAAAAACACCAAACAGGGGTAGAATCCAAAGGGGAGTTGATTGGTGCAGAATTCAAGTGTCCCCGCCCCTTCCTGTGGACACCACGCCCCCTTTTTC
>CAAKHC010014421.1:22373-32702 GCA_901007825.1 Macroramphosus scolopax | reverse complement strand
TGCAATATACTTACAGGTTATCCAACATTCTGGAATGCACATCTGTTTGCTTAAAATCCCTCTGCACTGCACTATAATATGTAGGAGACAATAACAGACTAACCAAGGCCCAGTTGCAGAGTGTAAAATATGATGCCAAGGATGCTGTTTGGCTGGTTCAGAGGGCTATCTTGGGCAACAAAGAATTGGACCAAACCAAAACCACGTCCCCATCTGCCAAAAGAAGAAAGCAGTTAGGTCCACTCAGATCAACACTTTTTTAACAAACATTTAAAAGACTGGCTTGAAGAAAAAACAGGTCTAAAGTTTGTTTTCCCTTCGAAAAACTTTTCTGATGCGAGAATAGTACAGTTACAATCAAAGTATGTGAAGTAGTAGCTGGTATGAAGCACAGCAGCAGGAGATTTTGTAAAACGTGGCATTGATGGAAGTCGGATCTGTCGCAATTCCTCAGTTTGCATGGAAGTTAAAATGGTCTCTACCAGTGCTCTCTGTACAACAGCCCAGGTAAAATTTCCCAAATAATAATAAACAGGATTATGAAAATACCTGGAGGTAAAAACTTTGGAGCAGCTCACAGATTCTCCCAGGTCGCACATCGCTCTGTAATGCGGGTCTGACTCTTTGGACAGCTCGACGTGAAGCGCGTACACAGATAAAAACAAACCTAAGACACATAAAGATATGCGCACTTTTCTCTCCCACTTCGGTAAACCCAGAGACACAGCCGCTGCCATGATTAATCTACACTTGATTCTCGACACAAATCCAGCAGGAAAAAGTAAGAGTAACAGTGGCACAGTACGCGGAGAGGCTGAACCAAACCTTCACCACAAAGTTCTAAATTTCGTCACTTTTGATTGGTCCTGTGGATTTTTGCTCTCGCTTTTCATTGGTCGGTGGGGTGCATATGTTGGACTAAGGGCACAGGGGTGTTTATGTGTCTGTTTACTGTGGACTGTGGAAATGTAAACTAACTTTTTGGCCTCAGGGCTTTAAAAACACCGCCTCCAAGCGCAAAATGATCAAAAATTAAGAAGGTTTTAATTGAATCAACTCTTCTTTAAAAATGATCGAATCCGAAAAAGGTAAAGAAACACACCTTTTGGGTATATTAAAAATATGTTTAACTATTTCTATTTTGGACTTAAAATTAGATAAATCTATCTATCTGTCCATCTATTTATCTGTCTATCCTAATTGTTTGTTGTAGGTTATTACAAAAGTCAGTAGTTATGAATGTGTCTCATATATAGAAATTGATTTAAATATGTAATTCAAGGTGATTGTTTCCAACACCTGGAAAACGGCGTCGTCACCGAGGAAAGAACGGGCTCTCTTATGTTTTCTTACTCCCGCCTCCGACATCGTTCTCTGCTCCAATTGGACAACTTCCACAACGTCACCTCTTCTCATTGGTCAGCAACGTGTCGGTTAAACGCAACACGGAACAGTACAAGGAAACGGCAGACAAAAACAAGAGATAGCCATGCTACCGCGGCATTAAAAACACTATTACGGATGTTTCCGTCGGCCCACAAGATGAAAGACAGTTTGGTTAAGGTCTTTTTGTTTGGTTTGGTTTTATTTGGCTAAAAAGGAAATGGTCTACGTTCTTTGAAACCCCGGAGCCTGAGGTAACGTTACCTAGCCTACGCCCCTGCGTCAAAAGTGGGTAAGGCTGCGTCCTAAGCATGATTTTACGTGTATTTAATGACTCTGGGACACAAAGCTAGCAGCTCCTACTCGTGGTGGTGTTCTTTGTCTGCTTTCACGAGTACTTAATTTGTTCTCTGTAAAGATTGTTAACTGAACTACAGGTTTTGGTCATCAGGCTAACTGTAACTGGCCGGCCTGATGGATGTGAAGTCGCTCTCTCCTGTCCTGATATTCACCATCAATGTAATTTAGAAGCCTTTCCGGAGTTAATACACTGTCTCACCTGGGGAAAGTGGCTCCTAGGGCCCGGGGATCCTGCAGTGAGAGAAAAGGTTTCGTATGGGGATTACTGTTTTGGTTGGGTGACTCGCAAACAAAACAAGTTATAAGCAGAGACTGGTTGTTTCAATGTAGAAGAATTATACAGGAACACATGAATGTTATGGACCAACAGAGAGTATGTTTATCCTTATCGCATGTTTTCCCATCATTTCTCATAGATCTCCAGAATCCCCGTCACCTTAAACTATCATCTAGTTTTAACCATGTTAGTACCAATTCAGGTTATTCAATTGTTCATTAAAGCCGTTAATACATACATATGTACCCAAAAATACATATATTAAAACATTCATTTAATGCATTCAAATATATTTCTAGATTTCCCTTTCAAACAAGCTGTAAATGGTTCTGTCCAGAAAATTACAGAAAATAGATATAAATACCCATCATAACTTCCGAGAACCAAAAGTAAAACTTTATTTGGCTGTTTCAATCAACCATCACAACAAAAATAGTATCGTATAAAAGTACAATATGTAAAAAGAGTATTGTCTTTTCTAATTCCACAGGTTTATTTATCGCCAGGAAATAATTCTATTTCAGCATTTCTTAACTTTCAGCAGAAACACATTGTTATTATAGCCCATACAGACATTTTTATGCTATATTTGTCCAAATTAATGATTGTAACTGAAATGAAAGCAATGCGTTGTCAAGGTTTAATTTAGGTAGGTAGGTAGGTAGATACTTTATTTATCCCGAGGGAAATTTATGATTTTTTTATGGTGTAAGAGCCACACAGTTTCTGTTTCTCTTACTTTGAGTGTGTCAATAATGGAGTCCCATAGTTTTATACAAAATTCCACTTGCTAGTATCATTGCTTGTCGGTAGAGTGAAGGTAACTAATCAATTGTTTATCAGAAGTTTGCAATGTATAGATAGAGCACTGGTAACTGAATAAATTCATACATTATTTTTGGTTATTGCTGGCAGGCTGTTGTGAGTTAACAGTTAATTAATAACATGTAGCTTAGCCAAAGAGCTATTGTATAATTTATGCCTAGCCCTGTCCAACTTCCTAGCAGCCCAGTAGCTAAGCAAAATGAGTCCAGTGCATCCTACTCACTTTGACATTCTTGACTCTTCACAGAAAAATGTCAACTAAGGAGGGCGGAGAGGGTAAAAATGGTCCAAATATGGCAATGTCGCCAGAAAGAATGGCCACTGAGAAGAGCCGAGACAACCAGAACCAGCGTGAGGCAGCAGACACAAGCACAGACACCAGCACAACAGCAAAAAACCTGGCTTTGCTCAAAGCGCACTCACTGGATGTGAAGTTTGATGTTGGAGAGGAGTACGATGTTATTGAAACCATTGGCACAGGGGCCTATGGAGTTGTTTCGTCTGCCCGGAGACGGGACAATGGTATGGCTGATTGTTCTTTAGGGAATAATACGTATTTCATTCAGTGTACTATAGTACTGAAGTGATAAATGTTGGAGATTGTTATTGTTTTATATTGTCATTTCGAACTCACTGTAATGTTGTGTATTTATATCAAGTCATGTTTACATTCCTCAGGCCAGCAGGTGGCGATAAAGAAGATCTCCAATGCTTTTGAAGTAGTGACAAATGCCAAACGCACCTTGCGAGAGCTGAAGATTCTCAAGCACTTCAAACATGACAACATTATTGCGATCAAAGACATCTTGCAGCCAAACCTTCCTCACTCTGCCTTCAAGTCTGTGTACGTACTTTTTCCTTCTAACTCGGGTAGCAAATGACACAAAATGTATTATATGTTTCATTCTGCCACTTCTACTCACTTTTCCATTCGCCGTGTGTGCAGGTATGTGGTGCTGGACCTCATGGAGAGTGACTTGCACCAGATCATACACTCTGCCCAGACACTTACACCAGAGCACACACGCTACTTTCTGTACCAGCTCCTCCGTGGCCTTAAGTATGTGCACTCTGCCAACGTCATTCACCGTGACCTCAAACCCTCCAACCTATTGGTGAATGAGAACTGTGAGCTTAAAATTGGTGACTTCGGCATGGCAAGAGGTCTAAGTTCACACCCTCAGGAGTCTTATTCCTTTATGACTGAATATGTGGCAACCCGATGGTACCGTGCTCCTGAACTCCTGCTGTCCTTGAATCACTATAGTCTGGCAATTGACTTGTGGTCTGTGGGCTGCATCTTTGCTGAAATGTTGGGGCGTAAGCAGCTCTTTCCTGGGAAGCACTATGTCCACCAGCTCCAGCTCATTTTGTCGGTGTTAGGCACTCCTCCTGAGGGCTTAATTAGCACAATTAGGGCTGACAGAGTACGCTCCTATGTTCAGAGTCTTCCATCACGATCTGCTGTGCCCTTCGCCAAACTGTACCCACAAACTGAACCAGAGGCTTTGGACCTGTTAGGGGCCATGCTGCGCTTTGACCCTCGTGAACGAATCAGCGTGACTCAAGCGCTGGAGCATCCTTACCTGGCTAAGTACCATGATCCAGACGATGAGCCAATTTGCGTGCCAGCTTTTGACTTTGAATTTGACAAGCTTCCCATGAACAAGGAACAGATTAAAGAAGCAATTCTGATGGAGATCCAGGACTTTCATCGGAATAAAAAGACCTGCCGTCAAAGACTGCAGTTCAGGCCCTTGGTGAGGGCGAATGGCAGAGCAGTGGGAGCTGCCCCCACTGACAACCTGACCAAATCGACATTGATCCTCATGGCACAACACACACAAGCAGCACAGATACAGCAACAACAAATGAGAGAAGTTAAATCCCAGCAGCAACAACACAGTGGGATACACACACAGGCAGAAGGGAACCATACATTTACAAATCAAATGGAAACCTTTGACAAAGGAGTTTCCCCGCCTCATGTCACCCACAATTTGCCTTGCCTCACTAAAAGCGAAAGTGGCCCAGTTGATGTGGACATGCCCAGTGCCAGTTCAGACAGTGGTCAGCCAGAGACAATAGATTTAACAACACCAGTGTCCAGTCAAGACACTCCATCAGAAGCAATGAGAGACAATGAGGTACAGCAGCAGCTCCCCAGCAGTCAGGCTCCTCTGACTCAGCCCACTCAGAGCCAGTCCGTTGCCCAGGCTCCCCCCTCCGTTCCACCAAGGCCAGCACAGACCATGACACCGTTACTCACCACTGTGCCTTCTCTTTCTCTCTCTGTGGCACAAGCCCAGTCACTGTCTCACTGCCTTTCACAGTCATTAACCAAGAATGCAAGGCCCCCCGCAATTACAGGAGAGGGAACCCGAAAAGATGGAGCAATATCAGAAGATACAAAAGCTGCTCTTAAAGCAGCTTTAATCAGAAATAAAGCCAGGGGTGGTAAGTTCATTGTTTTTAACTTTGGGACTCATTGAACATGTTAGGCCTTCTTTATCTTAATTTGATGTCCTCATTGCAGATGGAGGTACCTCTGTGCAGGGCACGGAACCGGGTGCAGGAGGAGGTGTGTCGTCCTCCCTCTCCTCTATCTCGGAGTCACGTCGGCCTGTCACTGCCCAGGAGCGTCAACGGGAGAGAGAGGAGAAAAGAAGGAAGAGGCAGGAGCGAGCGAGAGAGCGGGAGAGGAAAATGAAAGAAAAGGAGAGAAGAGAGGGAGACTCACTGGGCGGGGTTCTGCTGAGTGACAATGACAAAAGCCTTTTGCAACGTTGGACAAAGATGATGGACAGACGCAGTGAGAAAACTCTGACTTCTAATACTGACGGAGCAAAGAATAAGGACTGTAATGTGAACTCGCACCATGGCATAGTTATGTGTGATAACACTCAAGGAGCACCGAGCAACGAACCTGACAAGGAAGCAAGAAAGTTTCAATCTCATGAACAGTTGGTTCCTCAAGTTAAACCTAACCAGTATGGTTTGTTTCAGCCTCCCAGCAACCACCAGCCATCATTACTTTTCTCAATGAGCCAGAGGAAACCCCCAGCAGATATAGTTGTTGCTGTAAGTGGGGGGATAGATATAATGACTGTCGCTGGTGGCTTTGTTAAGAACAACGCGGTCAAACCTCATAACGAGAGCAATGGCCAAAGTGGTTTCAACTGTTTGGGAAATTGGAGTGGACAGCAATTAGAGACGAGGCCATCACAACAACCACAACCAAACAGGACACCTCAGCCTCAACCATCAAACTTTCTTCAGCCTCAACTTCAACCACAAAGTCAAACCTTACCTGACCCTCAACCTCAGGCGCAGCTGCTCCCTCTGGAGAGTTTTTTGAATAAGTCTCCAGCACTTATCACCAGAGAGACAAACGGGAATGTGGATATCCGAGGCCACAATAACATGAACACCCACCCGAATCCCACAATTACAAATGCCGGACTGATGGAGAAGCTGTGCTCTTCTGGAGGAGAGAAAGCTGGGCCACAGGCCACAAACCCTCTCTGTGGGGCTTTAGGGGGCCACTTGCAGGCGCATCCCAGTTTAGGATTCACAGATACCGGACAGCGAGGGCCCTCCATTGCTCCGGACATTCACACAGTGACACTTCAGCTCTCAAAGTCTCAGGTGTGTCTCAGCTTTCTTCTGCGACCTTGTAAAACACTTTGTTGTATTTGCTTGTAGTATTTTACCTCAGGAAAGTGGAAGATATTTCTGAGCTGTATGTGTTTTTTCATCAAGTGCTGCACAAACCCATTCCTTGATACGTTGTACGTACAGGGCTTCAGTAGCAGTGTCACAATCGTCTGCCTGCCTGATCTTAAAGTTCAGTTCATCCCTTTTCCAGGTGGAGGACGTCTTACCCCCGGTGTTCTCGGTTACCCCTAAAGGCAGCGGGGCTGGGTACGGAGTGGGCTTTGACCTGGATGACCTGCTCAACCAGTCTCTCACGGAACTGCAACACTGTGACCGAGACAGGTGAGGTCTAATACAACATGAGCGTCTTTGAGTAGTGCTTTAAGAATAAAAGCAACATCGGGCACTGAGATGAAAATCATGCATGTAGAAAAAAAAAAGAAGTACTCTAGCGAGTTCTCAAGGTCTCATTTCTTTCTCCATGTTCCTTCCCGGGCTCTGTAATAAGGCGCAATAAAGGCGACCCAGTGTTAAAAGAATTCTACAGCTTTATGTCAGACATGTCAAAAGTATTGTACACATACCATGGCCACGCTTTTCTCCCATTTTTAAAGACTTCCTCTAAATATTACCATTTTAATTGAGTTATAGCGTTCAAATGTAACGATTTTATGCTTTTCTCTGTTGTATATTTGGAAATCTAAATATCTTTTGTACTATTGTTTGGACAAAAGTTATTTGAAGAGGTTAGTTGACTCTGGTCCACCGGGTCTTTTCAGCCGAAGACATTTCGGACACTCAGACACTCTAATTTCGTTGTTTTGTGCACGAATGAGGGACCATGCTTGTGTGATACAGACAGCAGCAAAGAAGACGTGAAAAAGAAACGCATAAACTCCGATTCCGACCAAGATCAGTGGTCGTTTCACAGTCACGATACCTGTCAGACTCCTGCATGTTTGGTAGTCTCCCTGCTCCAACACACCTGATTCAAATAAGTAAAAGCAGTAAATATAATCTGAACAGCAGTATGCAAACATTGTTCCCAGAATGTTAAAATTGATTTATATTCTTCAAAAGGCACTTGTGTATGATCTCTTCTGTTCTCTCTATCCACCAGTTATGACTCTGCACCTCTCTCGGCGTCCCTCTTATCTGATTGGAGCGAGGTTCACCGCATGACGCCGGCCGATCTTGAATCACTGCAGCAGGAGTTGCAGCTCGGCTCCCCCATGATCCTCTCCGATACCATCCCCCCCGATGCCTGACTTCCTGGAATTTAACAGAACCTCATGATTGTCTAACGGCCAAGTCCAGAAAATTAATTTAAAAGCTTGCTTTTTTTAATAGACATTACCAATCAGTTGTTTTTTACCATTCTGATATGCTGAACTGTCTTTTTAATTAAAGAATGTCACCATTTCTCTTTGTCTGTGGATGTTAATGAGCTACAGGAAAATCTGTGTTCAACATGATGCATTTAAAAGACCACTCTGTAGAGGGCAGACCTTCACCGAGGCCAGAAAACGTTTCCCACATCTGCAATTTAAGTAAAAGAATAAAAATAATCCTGCATCTGCCCTAAATTTTAATAATTTTAAAGTGTCTAAAAATGTTCCTGTGTGAGCCACATTTTCTCGTGGAAGTAGTGTCCAAACAGCAATCTTACCAAGGCAGCGGCCGAACCTCCTGCACCCTAAAATGACACCTCGTTAGTATATGGGCCAGTCATTGACCTGAAGCACAGTTCAACTCTAAGAACTAGACTGAAGCTCTTTAGCTGTGATGTCATTTTAAGTTAGAGCTCGAGTAGCTGCGCACGAGAACATGTTTCCACAATGCAAACACAAAGGAAGAAACACAGTTTAAGTGAGGTTGTAGTTTCTATTGCAGTAGATCATTTACCAATATTTGCTTTAAATCTCGTATGGAATTTGGGTTGAGGTAGATTGTGAGAGAGAATGCTTATGGCTACATTTATTGGCTGTTATGTGCTTATGGTCTGATGAAATCTCAAAGCTGTGAAACGAAATGAATCACCGAAGCTAAACCTTTTTGCAAATGCATGGTACGACATTAAAAGCTCTTGTGAGTATTCGGTAGTTGGAAATGAGTCTGGCTGCATGTCAGCTCAAGCAGAGATATTAAAGTTGAATAGGGTGGAACAAAGTTGAGTGTGTACTCCTAAAAGGATCAGTCATTCATGTAAGGTCTTCTCCCTTGGCCCATAATTCACCCTTCACCCAGGTACGTGATCGTACTGACAGACAAACAACACCAACAGGTGCAGGTGAACTTTTGTGTCTTGCACAGAAAATGTGCTAACAAAGGCTCCTGAAAAGAGGACGGAACACATCTGAAGATACGCTCTAAGAACCATGTGGGATGTACATTCAAACCCAGGGGAGGAAAAGAGCTCTGAGCTGGATTTAACAATCAATTCAACAATTTATTACAAACACAGAAGACAGTTTATTTAGCTCATACTTCTGAATTCAAATACAAAAGTATCAAAAACCATTATGATCATATTGACGACTAAAAATTAAGATTATATTACATTTCTTCATATTGCTTCATGTGCATGTCAGGTACAGTTTGATTATTCATTACCACTTCGGACACGTACAGTATGTCAGACATTTGCAGAGAATCTCCTCCTCACTTGGCCTGGTCTACGCTCTACCTCATCTCTGAAGCAGGGTCAGAACAGTGGAGAGACAGCTGACCAGCAGAGCAGCGCTCCCACACCAGTTGTGGTGAGCTCGGCCATACAGCTGGATCTCCGGCACTGTGCTGCTGATGAAGCTCGAGTAGCTTGTGAGTCTGGCGTACACACCTGGCCGGTTTGCCTCTGCACAGCCCAGTCCGAAACTCACCACTCCAGCCTGCACCCACGTCCCATTCAGCATCTGGCAGACAAGGGGCCCTCCTGAATCACCCTGAGGGAGGAAAGGCAACACACACTCCGCTATCACTATTGGAAGGTAACAATGAGCTCAGGCACAAGATGTTGCACACTACACAGAGAAGAAGCATCTCAAGTTATTTTTTTCATGCATTTGTTTTGTTTGAATACAAACTTTCTTTTATTTCAAATTCAAGAGATGGATGTTTTGGCACACGATGTGGCGTCCCCCTCCTTTTCTTCCTTTCCTTACGTGCGCACACAGCCGTGTTAGTGAACGTTAGTGAACACAGCGGCACAAACAGCTGACCCAACCATACCTGGCAGGAGTCCTTGGCGCCCTCCTGGTATCCAGCGCAGATCATGTCATACAGGATGTCCATCTGCTCCGTCGCATCCGTCTGGTACATCTCCTGACACGAAGTCTGGGAGATAATTGGCACCTGCACTTCCATTAGAGTCCCAACTCCTGGCAGAGGGACTGAAGAGGAGAAGATAGAAGAGGTTTCAGCATTGTTATCTAAGTCACAAACACATCTTGACCCTGCCATTTATTGTCCTTTTTGTTGTTTTACTAGAATTGCAGGCCCTAATCATTTTATGGCATCTATAACCCATCTGTTCCTCTATCTGTTAGTGATACCTATACCAGTTATTACTGTGAGCTGTAATCACCTGTAAACATTACTAATTCTGAAAAGAAATGAGGAAATATTTCTATTCATTCATATCTTTTTATCATATTTTTTTTTTAACATTCATTTAAAAAAAATCATGAATTTCTATAGGGGCTATTTGATGACACAACGTGAATAATGAAGCAAGCAATACCATCATTTCGGATGTTCCCCCAGCCAGTGACGTAGCACCGCATGCCACCTGGAAATAGCGTGCCAGAGGCCGGCAGGCAGACGGGCCG
>CAAKHC010014420.1:7939-28740 GCA_901007825.1 Macroramphosus scolopax | reverse complement strand
GACTATATGTCTGTTTTCCTCAAATTGACGAGCCAGAAACTGGTGAAACATTAATATCAGTCTGTGTGTGTGTGTGTGTGTGTGTGTGTGTGTGTGTGTGTGTGTGTGTGTGTGTGTGTGTGTGTGTGTGTGTGTGTGTGTGTGTGTGTGTGTCAGGAGGGAGGGAACAGCCGGGATCTCATATCGGGCAGGATTTATTTAAGCATTAGTAGGTTGTCAGAAGAAGAGGATTTGTTTAAGTGAGTGGGGAGGAAGGTGTGGAGGGTGGAGGGGACGGAGGGATGTTAAAACAACCAGATGAAAGAGTACAGGAGGTCTGTGCTGTTGTGCTAACCCTGGTTCACTCGGCGGTGCCCCGTGTGACTCGCGACCCACACACATCTCTGAGATATTATTGTATGAACGGCAAAACCGGACAACAATAATCAGTTTTGATTGACACTGACAGGTTTTAATTAAACCACGTTTATTGTTGAGGTTGTAGTTTGCAGTAGGGTTGAATAGGACTACGTTATATTGAGATGATTCTTGGCCAACTTACATACATTACAACCTAAATAGAAAATATAGAGATATTACCTTTCTGAAAATGTCAACAAAAATAATGAAAGATTATATGGTTCATAAAACATGACTCCATGCAGAGCTGTTGTAGTGGATACGTTCCATTGAACAGGTGAACCGAGAGAAGTAATCTCTATATCGCTGTGAGATTAATGTTTATGATTCTGTATTTTGGCCTGACATGTATAACAGGGAGTCATCGGGGTGATGCAGTGATCTCATGTCAGATAAACCATCCAGGAAGTCTGAAGAGAATGAGGATGAACATGTTATCTATTCCCTCGATGTACAAATGATAGTGAATCCTAGAAATGTAAAATAAGGGGAAAAAATGCTAATTTGTTTTATAAGCCGATGGTGCACTTTAGTTTTTTTGAAGCGCCAAAGTTTAGAGCAACCAGAGAGCAAGTCTGAGTATGTGGATGAGCTCACGTAATGTTCCGGCTTTGCTTGGTGTATTTTGGAGACATCAACCTCAGACACATAAATACATATAAATAAATTGTTTTACTCGCGGCCTTGTATGATCCCCTACTAAAGTTATCCACGTTCCAGCATTACTTGCTGCTCAGTCTGACTGACGGTACGTCTCCCAGGGAAAAGTGACGTCAGTGCGTCCCCTCTGTGATGACACCTCTGGGACAGGGTGGGGGCGACGACAGCACCAGTCAGCATCGTTGTAGCCAGGAGGGGCGTCCAACAGGTTAACAGCAAATCTCTATTAAAGGAAGTAGTTCTGTTTGTACATGTGACAGAGTGTGTGTGCACTTTTCTTGAACACCATTAAGCTACTGATTCCACTTAGCGGGTGTGTTGCTGGAAGTTCAGTACCAAATTAGACGAAGTCCGTTCCAAGCAAGTCAAGTGAGAATTTTCCATAATAATGATGATGATCATCAGCTACATTTTGAGACTTTCCCATTCCAAAGTCCCCAAATTCTTCCCGAAGTGATTTTTTTCCAAATTCTTATGAGGGCAGACGGATCCAAACATGTGTGTTCCTGGACTATTACCTCCAGCTGAACAGAAGCAAAGGTCAGCCCCCTTACGAGGGGTTAATACAATCACCATTACTGCTTCCTGCAGGGGAGGCAGGGCGTGGGGGAGGGGGGGGGGGGGGGGGGGGGGGGGGGGGGGGGGGGGGGGGGGGGGGGAGGAGGATGCGAGAGGCATTGAGGGCAGACAGAGAAAGGGGGCAACTCTGACATGACAGTGACAAATTGCCTTGTATTTATTCAAATTGTGTAAAGTGATCTTCTGGCTGTGTTGTAATGTGTGTTTTCACAGTGTTTGACCCTGCTGATGAGTTAACAGCTCTTAAAGAGAAGAAGGCAAGGTGAGCTGAAGTCAATGAAGCTTGTGGCTGCATGGACCGGAGCCATATTAGACCATAGTCATACACAAATGACTGCAAATAGTGTGGAAAGTATTAAGTTGTTATTCATTGTTAGAGCCGTTATTATATGAAATGGCTGGTTAATCAAATGGAGCATGTTTAAATGTTTTGAAGACACACCAGCCTCCACTCATTCGTAAAGTACTAAAGGAACCTTGTAGAAGTAGGATTTATTAACTCCACTAATTAATTACAACAGGAGCAAAAATAATCTCTTACATCACTTGATACTTTAAAAAACGTCAACACAGCACATTTACTACTCACTATCTACGTCTTATATCGCCTCAGGTGTCCCACACGTATCACATAGGTGTACATCATTTAATTAACGGGAAATTTGTCTGAGCCAAAATCTACTTTTAAGGCCTAAATTATTTAGTTAGTTAGTTTTATTAATAAGGTATGTTAGGACTTTTCAAATTGTAAAAAGGAAACCGAGGGAAAGATGTTCTTATTCTAGCAGTGGAGGGCTGTAAACGCTGGACCTGCTGCTCTCTGATGTAGTCTGGAGAACATATGAGAAAACAAGATTTGCCCTTTAACGTGTAGCACATAACAGGAGATCGTCCATGTCGGATGTGTCCTCACCTACTGGAAATACCAATGCAAAAGTAAGCTGCGGTCACATAGCCGGCTTGTAATCGTGTGAATAAAACTTTCTCTTCATCCTCGGATGCTTGTGTTAATGGGATTCCATGCCGGTGGCAGGAAAGAAACATCATCAACAACCGTGAATTATCTGCTCTCCTCTCACAGGGGCTCGATTCTCCACTCGTAGAATGTAGTGTGACATGTTTCTCTTTATATATTTGTTCACTTTTCACACGTATTTTCTTGTTCTGTTATCGTAGCACCAACGCTGATTTTCACAGCTTCAGCGAAGGTTCGCTATGGCCGGGTCTCGATTACATCTCCCAAACGCCTGCTGCACACCGGGGCCGATTGGGGACAGTGAACGTCTCGCTTTGAATGCAAACGAACCGCGTTGACTTAACCTCTGCATCAGTTGAGAAGGAGTGAAGACTCACAGAGGAGAACGTAGAGATACTAGCTTTTCTTCATTTTAGCTGGTGCTTCTCTAGCAGATCGGTTGAGGTCCCTAACTATCATTTAGGGCACTGAGCACTTTATACAAATAATCAAAAATGCTAAAAACTCTATGTGCAATAGATGCAATGATAACTAGCCTCAATATTTTGCAGCTCTGCACAAAGAGGTTTACGGATTAGATTTTCTCTTCTGATTTAAAAGTGTCTCAGTGTAATGAGACTCCAAATACACAACATTCTTTGTTAACTCTTAAAACAGAAGGTGTAGCCTCCTCTGGTTCTCTTCGCTACATCCTGCGGTTTATTGATACAGACACCTGCAGCAATCCGGGAAGTCGCCACACTTCGATGATTATAGCCAACACACACATATGCTGACACACAGAGCCGGCACATGCTGCTGGGATGAGTCATGGAGAGCTGAGGTCAGTGCAAACATCTGGAGACATTACTGAGGACAGAGGGAAAGCACCTGCTCCAACAGGCCCAAAGGACAGAGGGAAGCATGGATGTGAGATTGAAAACTTCGAGGAGACGTATCGCACTTTGTCCCGCAAGAGGGATTTGAACAGCGAACTCTTCTAACATCACGTTGTATATTTTCTTTGTTTGAAGGAATACACAACTCCTCAAATACGAAGGATAGCTGGAGAGTTCCACTAAATCACACTGCTTCCTTTCTGACTGTTGCATTTGGCTCTAAAATTATAATAAAAGATAATTCCGGTATTTCCAAACCACCTTTAATTGATTTGATGGTCTGCTACGTTTGCATAAGTTTTATGGTTATCGCCTTTATTTTTCTTGCTCAACACTGGACCGTTTACAATAATATTGGTCCCTTTGAATCATTCAACCGCCACACATGGAGAGACTGAGGTTGGCAGTCAGAAGATGATGTGGAAGACAGATGTCTGCAGCCCCGACACCAAGGCAGTAAGCTAACTCTTTTCTCTGTGGTTGACGTGCTGGACTCACTGGAGGAACAAGCGCTGGCGTTCGGGTCGAGCCGCTGATTTCTGCTGGAGGGCTACCGAGCTAGCTTAACTAAGCTAACCGTGTTAGCCTTCTGCGAAACGAGCTTGGAGCCGGTTAGCTAGCTGGTTAATCACTTAACATGGTCACTAAGAGAGCTGGTAACTTCAAAGAAACACATGTTTGAATCTATTATGTTCTTCTAATATAACCACATATATCTCAGGCAGTAATTATGTTGAGTTCATTATTTTTAATATTTCGTCTAAATCAAGGAGGCAAGAAAAACCTATTTTACCTTGACACAAACAAAATAATGGACAGTGATCTGTTCTGAGCAGGTCCATCCCTGGAAACCTGGTTAACGTACTCATGTAATAATGTAGTAATGACCTCTAAGTACTCATGTTATAATGGAGTAATCACTACTGAATATGGGTCAGGTCGTCAACATGTTGACGTTGTCGCGGCTCGTGAGCCCTCATCACATGTAGTCAGTAGTTTGCTACTTATTTCTTGGTAACTCCTCAAGAATATCTCTACCTGTGTTTGTCCCTGACACTTTGTCTCTGTCAGTTAAACTGAATTTTTTCTCCCTCCTCTCTCTTCTCGGTGAAGCCTTATAGTTGCTCGAGGGACGAGCTGACATTCACACAGACGCTAATGACACCACAGCATTTCAGATACTTTGCTCTTTCCTGTTGCCTGTCTCGCACCCTATGTTTCTCCCTTTTCTCGTGCTCGCTACCTACTTGTTCTCTCTTCCTGGGCAATTAAACAGAGGGAGAAGTCCCAGTTGGCTTGCAGTGGTAATCAAACATCTTTTTCTTGTCCATTTAACAGTGGGATTAATTTCCTACAAGGTTAATTAAAGAGGCGCATCAGACAGAACTGATTATTGTAAAGGTTACTGTTTCCCTGCCTGTGTCTGCACACACGAGCACCGGTTTAACACACATACTCCGGCGCCCAGGGGGACACAACCGAAACAGGATTATTTTGTTGCCCATGAAGGAATATTAAGTTCAGAAATGTTATCGCCAGACGTAAGGTGGTGGTGTGGAGGCAAAGTGGAAAGACTGAAGGGTTGTGTGTGACCAAAATACAGTTGTACTAACGTTTCTCTTGAAATGTGGGTTCTACATTTGCATTTTGGATGGTTTACTGTAAAATTATGGTTTTGGTTTGACACCGCACTGAGGCACTGAGTTTCTCATGAATCCCCTTGCTTGCAGTACTTGTCTGCAGTAAAAGTACAACACAAAACACACTGAAAGAAAACAAAAAAAGGGAAATGTCGTTTTTTTTTTTTATAATTTCAGTGACCAAACAACCTCTCCATGCATGTCCTATCTGTCTCTACTATATTATACTATTAAGTATCAAATAAAGGCACAAAACTTGGTTCAATTATTTTACAGAGCTTGACTCTATGACAAGAACTTGATACTTTGCTTGTTTAAACAACATGGACTTCCCAAAGGGGTTAGCTGCCAAACTAACTTTGAAACAAAGTAACGTCCTGAAACCATCTGTTTAAAGTTTCCAGGCAACCAGCTGATAAATAACGGCACATAAAACACGTACACTTGTATCTTTGTCTGGTTTAAAACAAGTACAAACACAATCAACTCTGGTGATTTATTTAGGATTATTATCAATATTCTGGAATGTTCAGGGAAACAGAGACATTCTGGAACAGCTGGTTTAAATGTTCTGAATATTGTCAAATGTTCAGGGACACATTCCAGGCATTTCAGAATGGTCGATTATGAACTTTCGTAACAGTCCAGAATGATTGGGATAGCATGATGAACTGGTTGTTTGTGAGCATTCAGAACAACCATGAATCCTTCCTGATGCATTCCTGAATGTACAGTTATTCTTCATACGATCTAGAATAGCCAGATAGAAAACATTGTGAACATTTTGAAATGTTCAGTGACACATTCCAGATATTCCAGAATGGTTAACTATGAATCTCATTCTGTACTTTAAAGAATATTTGGTTACAAAATCCAGACACGCTGGGAAGGTCGGTCATGAATATTGTGAACATTCTGGAATTAATGCTTGCCAGTCCTAAACTTCCATAATGGTCAGTTATGAACATTTAAAACATTTTGGGATGTTTGATAATGTGCTCCAGACTTTCTGAAAGGTTTGGTTTATACATTTCAGACATTCTAGAATGGTCAGTTATGGAGATGCTGAACGGGTTTGGTTTTATTAGGCAATCCAAACATATCAGAATGGTCAATCATGATCATTCTGGAATGTTTCCTTACGCGTTCTCAAGTCCTTCGTCATGCATTCAGGAATGGTCGATTCGGTAAATTAAGTACAATTAGGAACATGCTCAATATTATTTGTATTATATTATTCCGGAATGTGTTCTGGAATTTATGTTTACACATTCCAGATATTCCAGGAGTATGGGTATGAATTCTGGACTGATTGGTGAATCAGTTACAAACGTAACTAAACGTTCCAGAATGTGCGGTTTAAACTTTCAGGCATTCTGAAATGATCGGACTAAGAATTCTGAAAATAACCGTATCTTTTCTGCCGCATTCCGGTTTGTTCTGGGTGTACATTCAGGAAAATGTTTCTAGAATATTCAGGCATTCTGTGCATTTCTCAATGATTGGTTCCGAACATTCCGAACATCTTGAATAATTGGGCTGTGCATTCAATTCTTCCAGATTGTATAGTTACACCTTCCAAAGATTGGTTTAGAATATTCTGAATATCGTGGAATGTTTTCTTACTCGTTCTGGAATGCTTCGTTATTCATTCAGGAACGAACAAACTATTAGGACCAAAACGATCGGGTGCACTTTCCGGGCATTCTGAAACGGTTTGTACTGATTATTGTGACATAAGGGAATGTTTGGTTATCATTACTGTCATACTGTCAACATTCTGGAGTGTTTGCTTGTGTATTCCAGAATGTTTCGTTGCAGGTTTTAGAATGTTCGGTTACAAACATCAAATTACTGCATTTATCTTTCTTGTTAGAAACCTCAAAATGTAATATTATTGGTTGAAAAACCTCGACATTAAACACAACAGGGCTTTGTAGACACGTACAATACCAACATTTTATTCTGGTAAAAGAAGTAAACTTTCTTGGAACCTACTGAACTTTAAAGTCTTCCTGTTCTGACATACATGCAGCCACTGACTCACTTTCTCTTTCCGGCAGACTTTCTCCTCAGCTTCTTAAACTTGTAAAATCTTCCTTTGTGTTTAGATTGTGGAAACATGCTATGCACTCTTAAGCTCATCTACTCAAGCTCCAACCAAAAAGATCCAGAACGCAGCTAAAAATCATTGTTTTTATGGTCGACACAGTTTTTCTTCAACTAAATATTTCTACAACGAAGGTTCCACAATACTTCCACTTCCACAATACTGTGTGTAATATTATTGACTTCATATTTATTTTTTGGGCAGATCCAAATGTTTTTTGTACTTTCTTTAACCTTTAACTTCGGGTTAGCAGTGTTGCTGCACAGTAGGTCGTGTGTTTGAGCCTCCCAGTTGCTTTCTGTGTGGGTTTTCCACCTTGTGTTCCGGTTTCCACCAACCATCGAAGACATGTGTGTTAGAAATGAATGGTCCTGTCAGTCCACTGCGGCTGCCCACTGCTCCGTAGAGGAGGGGTCAAATGCAGAGCATAAATTCTTTGTATTGTGTGTTACAAAATAAAGATAGAGAGAGACAGGAAGGAGAGTGAGGGGAAGAAGAGTCTTTTTGTTTGGGCGTGGTTGTGGAACACAGACACAAGACAGACGAAGCTCCTATATGATATTTGTTCCGATGAATTGTGTGTTAAAATTGTCTTCATATGCCTCCTGTTTCATGGCGGACCTTCAAATCATGGCCTCATGTCCACCGCTTGGCAATCATAGAGAACAAAGGTCACCATGACACGTCTAACGAGACGGAGGAAACATTCCAATTCAACTGGTTTCCATAACCGCAGTGAGTAACACCAGGGTCACAGTCCATATCACACACGCACACACACAAACACTCTCAATTAGCAGATCATCAGCCTCTGAATACCGGCCTGTTTCTGTTTTCTGCCGCACAGTGAGAAAGAGCCCTCAGGTGACACGTACACACACTTAAACACACAGTCACACATGTGCAGGGTCATTAGCATGCTAATTGGAGGTGAGGACAGTGTGGTGTGGAGGTGGGACAGAGCAGCCCCAGTGTATTAATCACAGGCTCGGGGAGACCAGCTGACTCCCCAACCTGGTTTCTTTGCCCCCTCACTCTTCCCCCTCCTTCTCACCCCTGCAACTCCCTCCACCCAGTCTGCCCACCTCCTACTCTACCAGTGAAGCCGGCCTCTATAACTCCCTGCCCAGCTGGTAAAGGGAGCTTCGGTGCACAAGGAGGGCTGTGTTCCCACTTTTTGTGCCTCTCAGTTGAAGCCAATAGGCCCTTTTCACTGCAGCCATTTTGACATGTCTTTGCACAGTAAACACAGGTGTACTTGATAACATTAATTGTGGCCCTGTTGTTTAAGGCTGTCAAAGTTGACGCTCACGATTAATCTGGAAACCTCACCGTGTTTTTTTAACACAAGCTGATTATATTTCCGAGTTTGACCCTGACTAGCTGCTCAAATTCCACCACGGATTTTGACCTGGCTGCAAACGCAGGTAACACAATGACTGAGGAGACACCCAAGAAGACGGAAGTTCAGATGAAACCAAAGATCTGTGCTCCTATTGCAGTGATGATGCCATGGACCTTGCAGCAAAGCACAAGAAGTCTGAAGCACCATCCTTGCTGATGTTAGCAAATAAGCTAAAAGCAAGATTGGATCTAACCGTCTTCGTCAAACTACAACCAATGCAATCGCCAGACTGCAACATCGTTGAGGACCTCTAACCAGTTTGTCATGAATTTCTTTAATCAGTTTTTAAATTCAAGTAAATCATTTCATGATTCGATTGGTGTTAAATGTTGTGCCAATGACAACTGTCCTTCCAACACCGCTGGTGAGCCTTGGTGTTGTTTAACGGCTCCTTTGAGCTGAAGGTGATGAGAGAACAGTGTAACAGATTACTTTTGCTGTTGTACAATCACTTCATTAATTCAATTACTTCTTAGGAAATACACCGAAAATGATCAAAAACACAGTTTGAGCTGGTATGAAATGCACGACATCTTTGAATTTCCTGAGCCTGTAACTATGCCGGGTATTTAACAGATGAGGAGCCGATAGCATGTGAAAACCTCCTGTGCAACGCAGGCCGACAGTGAACGAGGAAAAGACCGAATGAAGCAGCCAAAACTAACCTGCTGTTACTGTAACAGGGGACCCTGATAACACAGTAATAACAGGCTAATCGTATTTGGGTTTAGAAACCACAACATGCTAATTCAATTAGCTTAATAAGCCCCTGCAGATAAAGGGCTTGTTTCGGCTGTCGTGATTGGCTCGAGGTCCCAGGGAGGTTGTTCTCTGGGGCTGTACATCCCAGTGTTCGCCACCACCAGTGGAGGCTGAACTGCAGGCACACCAGTGTACAGTCCAGTATGTGTGTGTGTCAGGGAAACATATTTATTTATGCGGGTTCACGGCTGCTTTTATGGATATGTCAGACTGGCTCTCACTGTGATCTCTGCTGCTGTGTTTGTCAGCTGCCTTGTTAACAGAAGGAGCCCTGCAATCTTCATATCAGACCTGAATGACCTGAGCAGCATGTCCAGGAAGTTGCTTAAAAGCAAGTTTGTCTCAAAGTTTGACTCCAAGTAAAATCGGTACTTGAACTAAAACTGATACATACAGGTTCAACCAACTTCTGCAAAGAAGCAAATCCACAACTCCCGTTTCTGTAAACTGCATCTTCTTAAAGTTACAACAATGAGGAATAAGTCGCTCGTCCCTTGGAACTTTCTTTATTGTTTGTCTCCACAAACACACAGCACAAAGCTGAACAAAACCATTCTCAGTCTATTGTCCTGCTGCTGTGTCTCAGTTCACTCCGAGCGTCTGTCTCAGCGCCGGGGTCTTTGTGTGGAGAAGCACAGAAAGGCATGGCAGTATTGTTTCACCGGCTGAGGAGGAGAATGGAACTGTTACAGTGGAGAGAATTGGCAGCTGATCCCAGCGAGGAGATTCTCCACACAGTATTAGGGAGAGGGATCACGATGCTCCACCGCCGTGCTGGCCCTGCTCACCCCTCACACACATACCAAACACTCACACACACACACACACACACACACACACACACACACACACACACACACACACACACACACGCGGAAACTACACGCACAACCTCAGCTCCCTCCCCTTCCCTGTGAAATCTGCATTCTCTCTTAACCCTTTGTTTCTCAGCAGACGAGCTAATCTGTTTACAGGCGTTTGTGAGGGCGCTTTGTTTGCACCATGCACGTACTGTATGTGCACGCACACACACACACACACACGCACCACTAACATTAATCTGCAGGCCACGAGCCAGCTGACACCAGCAGAATATAACACCAATCCCCACAGACTTCCTCCTGTAAACACACAGTCTTTCTTTCTTTCTTTCTTTCTTTCTTTCTTTCTTTCTTTCTTTCTTTCTTTCTTTCTTTCTTTCTTTCTTCCTGACTGCCTGTACGTGTGCACCCAACATACGTCTACATGCATGTTCTCCACAGATTGGGGGATGGGACGGTGTGATAAACGGTACATATAGTAGATAAGAGTCCAATAAACAGACGCAGCGTCGGCAGGGAGAGGACGGCGTCCGGAGGCAGAGAACTGCTGTAAACAACACAGCTCGTATTTAAAGAGGGATTTGTTTCAAAGCGGCGGGCACAGCTGGATCTGTAATGTACAAATCAGCAAAAAAAAAAAAAAAAGACAACACTCTGACTGGGCCCGTTTCTCTCGGCACACCAGCTCGATCCCCTTCATCAAACGTCACAGCAATTTGAGAGATTAGACAGCGCGGATTAAACACCACAAGGATGCCTCTTTCTGAGGCGTCGGATGCCTTTGTGCTCCATTCTTTCCACCTCTTTCATTTCATAAGACATTATTATATGGAGTGGTGGTAAGACTCTCACTTTCACAATAACGGCGTCTCAGTTGATTCATCGACTATGGGATATGAGTGAGTAATTATGTAAGAAGTAAACACTTCTCGTGGCTGCTTATTCCACCTTGCACTGGCATTCTTGTTTATTGGTTGGCCTTACTAGAATTTCCTGCCGCTACTTCTGCTCTGATTAATGAGTCCCACAACTTCACACACATGCACACACGTTCACCGAGGCACGTGCTCTAAACACCATCTCCTCTCTCACCAACTTAGCAGCGCTATTAGTAATGATTGAACCCTATCCAGTGGATGTAATATATTAGCAGGGAGATTATTCTGACGTTAAAACATGTTCCCTGCGCTGACAGCATCATCAATCACCCTCACACTGCCTGTGGAAGACTCACACACTGGACATAATTGCTTCAGCATGGGGTTGGACAGAGACGGCAGGGGGGAGTAGAAGGAGAGTGTGTGAGATTTAGTGTGTTTGTATTTCCTTGTTAGGCAAGTGCAGCACTGAGAGTGCAGGAAGCTGCAGTTACTGCGAAATGAGCTCTAATCTGGGGCAGTGATCATGAGGAGTTACTGATCAATTTAAGAAATTGATTTCAGATAACTTCAGTCAAAGGCAATAACTATTAGTCAAACACACGTACGTGCAGCTCTTTTTTTCTCATTTAAAGAATGAATCAGTTTCAGGTGGCAGAACTGTTCACATCTTTAACGCAGTTTATATCAAAGTAGCACTCAAGTTGTTTGTCAGAAACTTGCCTTAATTCATTTTTGCCCACTTGGGGGCAGCACAACAAACTGTAAACATGATTCACCTGAACATATTATAATCCTAAAGTTGATATTATACAGTTGTTAGCAAACAGTGTTTAGTTCCAGTGAATGCTGGACAACAGCAGTGAGTCGTGTTTTTGACCACCTGACGAACGATCTACCAGGTAAGAAGCGTACAGCGGGTTCACCTCAGCTGACAACAACTACCTAGTTCCTTTAACAGAGTAGTTGATGTCTGATAAATATAATTATTGGTTAGGATAATTGTTCATCAATAATGAGGCTGCAATGATTCATCTACATGGACGCATCATGTTATTTTGTAGCTGGCTGGAGTGAAACTCCAAAATAATTGGCTGAATATATTTGTATCTCAATTTATTCAAAATAAAACAGATTAACTAAAATACAAAATATAAACCATAAATTTCAGACTAAAATTACTTCATATTTGAAAATAAATAGATTTTTGCTTGTGATAAGAAAACAGATCTGCCAATAAAATAAACGATCGTTTGCTTGTTTTGATTCATTGAAATTGGATGCACATCTCAGAAACAACACCCCTGTTTGTGTCTTATATTAAGGGTACCAATAAATATAAGACAGTTGTACCTGCTAAGAATTTGAGTTGTTGCTGTGGGCAAATTTGATTTTTATGTGCTATTGGACATTGAATTGTTTGCATCAGAAATGTTGTGCTGGTTAATGCATGGTGATGCATGGTTAAATTATATTTGACTATACACTTGAGTAAATGTACTTAATAACCTTCCTTCATTGATTCTTGTAACTGCAGATATTGGGAATATGTTTCTATATACAGCAAAACTATAAAATCTTGTCAGGTACATTTGTCTTAACTTCAAAGAACCTTAATATAATATATTCTAACAATAAGCATTTCAGTGAATTAAAGGCAGTTGTTTTTAGATACCACATCTTCTTTCAGGAATTCTTAGCTACTCTTCTTCCCTTGTTCCACTGGCAGTTCTTTTGTTTGCAATACGATATTTTGTCTTATACAACTGAATCTCACTGGAATGCCGCCTGCTGGGTGATTGTGTCTTATATTAGGAGGATTGTGATGTGCTGTGACTAGAAATGAACAAATATACCTGCCCGGTGTATCCAGCTGCCTGAATCCCACACAGGTGGGTGGAACTTATTTTCCCTTTTACTTGTCTTAACTCTGTTTCCAACATGTTTCCCGCCGTGCTGTTCAGCTTTGCTCTCATCTGCTGGTAATCTGCAGTGCAATATTTGCATGCTGCTCACACGCAGGTGTCGCTGGATAACAGAACACCACAGCTTTGGAAGCTCACATTAATATTTCTGTCATTTGATATAATCCGTGCTATTCCATGCTGTTTCTTCTCTTTCTATTGCAGTGACCATCTCCCTCTCTTTTTCTTTCTCCCTCTGTAATGTGATCCAGTGATTAGTATTCTGCTCAGGCATTAGGATGGAAAGCAGAGTGGCTGCCGAGAGGTATCCTGAATCACATCACTCATATTCCACTAAGTGTGTGTGTGTGTGTGTGTGTGTGTATCTGTGTGTGTGTTTCAAAGAACGAGAGAGAAGAACCAAATCAATCTTATATCACCAACCGGCCACTAAGTGTTGCGTGTGTAAGCGTCACTCTGCATTGTTTAAACACACATTTACCACCTAACTGAGCTGCTCCGCTGCCATTTGTCAGTTCCCCCCTGCATAGCGTGTGTGCATGTGTTGCATTTGTGTGCGTGTGTTTGCACACATGCCAAGGTCAACCGCACCTCATCTATTCTGGCGGGTGTGTGCAGGCAGTCCCTCTGCATCCTGAGTGTAACACAGTCATTTCACAGCTGAAATCCATCCTTTGTCATTCAGTTCAGCTCAACAAAAAAATAAGGTGAATTATATTTGTGTTATATATGTTTCTTTCATCTGATCTGAATCAAACGTTCATACACATGTGGACTAACTGGTCATCTGGACCGGCTGAGATTGCTGTAACTGAATACAATTTGGTGTAGTGTTGCACAGTTTAGTGTTACAGCTTGATAAGAATTATCATGGGTGTTAGTATACTACAAAATCTGAAAATCTAACAACAGCATCTAAACAACTGTGCAAAATACTATTGGACCGAATTAGGGACACCTCCTGACAAGCCAACCAGGATTCCACCTTCAGTCCAACTTCTCTGCTCATGTCTGTGGTCATTTTTGAGAGTTGAATTTCAAGACTGCCCTCTCCGATGTCCCGTCACATTGGCCATTAAAGGCCACACCCAGTTATATGTGTGCATGTCTTACAATCAAGCCGTGGCCACCATATTTTAATTACAATTTGGTCAAATTGAGCCTGCGATCTGAAGGTTGCCGTATTTTTCGATAGGTTAAGAATTGATATGTTATAGAAATGTGTATCCCCCCCGGAGAACACCCGCTTTATTATGGTGGAAAGGATTGCACATCACGACCCTTGGAGATGTGTTGTTTTAGGGTATGTTTTAGGCTAAATTGGTTCTTGGTGAGGGTCCAGGCTAAGAGACCTTCATGGACCTTGATGAATCTGTGGTTGACGGTGTTGCAACCTCACACAGATGTGCTAAACCGGGGCGTAAGTGCATCCGTTGGCTGAGCCTTCTGTGGAGGCCGGTCAGGCACAGCCCAAAGTAGCAACAACTTCTGCTCAGAGCGCCCTCCACCTGCAGGGATGAGCATCGGAGTCTTGCGCTTTGCCAACGGGCAGCAGGCAGAGGCCGACCCCTGGCACATAAACTGGTTCCAGGAATGTGAAACATTACCCCCTATTACTCACCTCTTCCAGAAGGTTGAGCAGTATCAACTAGATGAGGCTGGTCCAACTCTACGCACAGCAGCAGCTCTGCCAAACTTCTCGAGGGGGCCTGGCCCCTTTTTTTTTTTTAGAGTTGCGCAGGGTGAGATGCCTCCTCACCAGCCACAGATGCTTCCCCTCCAAACAGCCAATTCAGTAAGAAAAATGTGGATTCTGTCTTGGTCGTGGAAAAGGACCAGCTCGTAACTCTTTCAAGAATACTGGAGTGGCAATTGTAATCTGCTCTTCCACTCTACCTGGATTTTATGGACTTAGAGAAGGTTTGATTATGTTCCTCGAGGTGCCCAGCCGGGGTACTGAGGGAGGGTGTCTGTCAGTCATGGATGTTATTGAAGGAGAAAGTTATGCTCATATTCTCAGCAGTAAGTCTAACATGTTTCCGGCGGGTGATTCTCTGTCTATGATTATGTAAAAGCAGGATGTGGTATCTTTATGTTACACATAGTAAAGACAGTAGGATCTACGGCAATAAGTAATGAAACGATTAGGAGTAAACTGAAGGTTTGACAGACTTGAATCCGTCACACACGCTGGCTTTTAAACACTTCTTTCCTTGACACCCACTTAGATTACTTAAGAAAATAATATACAAATGCAATTAATCACAAAACTCGTTACCTTGAAGAAAGAAAATTTTTCTCATTTCTTGCCTCCAAATTCCGTTTCCACACTCACAGAACGTATTCCAACTTTCAAGCTGCAATCTGAATGAGCTATCAGCTACAACCATTACGACCCTTTTGAATATCCGTCACAATATCTGTCGCTTTTTCTCTCTGGATCACAAATGCCATCTGATTACATTTTCTTACAGTAAATGATCTGTAACAAATTTTCGGTGTACGTTTCCTGACAGCTTGGAGCGTAATAATACCGCGCAGTCACACTCTTCCCCTTGTGAACAAAAAAAAGATATTTCATTACAATATTCCAGAAACGCTGCCACGCTGTGAGACTATTAACAAATACCACAAATGGTAAGGCGTGCTTTACTAAAAGGTAAAGAGACTAGAGAAGTGCTGTACACAGGTACACAGATGGATGAAAAAGAAAATGTGTGTGTGGGTGTGTGACGGGGTGTGTGGCCGGGGGGCGAGAGAGGAAGATGGAGCGTGTGTGCATGCATTAAAATAGGGGATTTTCTTGTCAAAGTAGCAGGGTTGGGGATTAGTTTAGGATCTGACTGAGACAGAGGAGAGGAGGGCTGATGACTTCAGCCACATAAAGAGATGACTGGGCAAATATGGGCGCATACATCAATATCAGCGTGGAGCACATCATAGCTGCACCCAGCAGAGCAAAACACATACCGCAGACAGCCGTGGAGATTCTCTTTGTTTATGCATGACTGGAGAGAAGGAAATTAATATCAGTGAATTGAATCCGCTCCTATGGAAGATCTTTATGGTTCCTCAGACTAACATGCCAAAATAGATGCAAGTGACACACACATACACACACCCTGCTGAAAGACAGGCACTAAAATAGCCTCTGTTCCAGCTGGTGGACTGCTGAGGCTCCTGCTGGGCTGTTTTAATGGGGAAAATTAGCCAAGCAGAAAGGTGGATCCTGTTTGTTATGCTCCACTGTCCCCCTTCCACACAGTCGGCCAAGGAAGCATCCTCTGTTGTCCTCTCTCTCTCTCTCTCCCTGTCTCTCGGAGCTCTCTTGACACCGTGTATCTCCACCAGCTGCTGCTGCCTCCCTACACTCTGCCAGGCACAGATACATATAGGACATAACACACACACACACGCACACACACGCACACACACACACGCACGCACACGCACACACTCAAATGTGCTTTGCCTATAAATTTGCTAGTTAATATTCCAGGTCAGTGTTTAAGAATCATTTTCTCTTATCTCACTTCCTTCAACCTGCTCCTGCAAACTCCAGCGACTAGACACGTCCCTCCAACAAGCCGCATGCCAGAGCAAGACTGAGACGATGTAGGCAAAAAAGGGCACAAACAAACGAGAGGGTTGCATGATACGGGAGTCAGAATGAGGTGAGAGAGTGAGGGAAGTGAGAGGATATGCGGAGGAGTGAAAAGCGTCTTTGTTCTGGATGCCCTTGAGACAGCTGACATCGCCACAATAAGAGCTTCTTTCAGGGGGAAAGAGAGCGAGTCACGGCAAAACAGAGAGAAGAGAAAGAGAGTAGGATTTAGTACTTTTGGCATACTGAACTGGTAGTAAGATAGTAGTAGAAGTAGTATCCCTGTCATGTGTGTGTGTATACGTGTGCATGTCTGGATTGTTTAAATGGGATTTGTAATTGTATTCCTTCAATCACAGGATAGAGCGACACGAGCGCTCTTTTACAAGTGTGACGACTTAAAACAAGGAGACAGCTTTTAAAAGAGTGATATATATATAAGCTGCATGTCTGACCAAGCTCACTACTTAATGTTGGAACCTGTAGCTGAAGACCACAGAACATGTCTGATCACAAATGCCATAACTTTTTGTTTGAAAAACACGCAAGGAAAATTGATACCAAAATTGCACATGGTAGTTTGAAGGCAGCTTTCTGTTCTAACTTGTGGGGGCACAATTTTTCTTTACATTATCATGGCTCTGTGAACATTTATAGGCAGGATGCAGATGCTCCGGAGCATGCGCACAGATGTAATTCTAGTCAAAGCCAGCTGAGAGGATTTGCGTTACAGACTTCCTCCGACTGAGCCAGCTGACTTCCTGCTGTCTCCCGGCACACATGACTGGCATGAAATAATTTACTCATAACCTGGCGGATCAGATTCTGACAGTACAAAGAGTCATTTGGGGTTCGGGGTGACAAAATGTTATAAGAATGTTCTTTTAGAATGTTTATGTACGAGGAAGAACTAATATTGAACTGTCCACTATGATCAAATCCCCTCTCTGCTCTCTGTTTGTTCACTTCCAAATAAAGTGCTGCAGGTCCGTCGTTGGTCTGTTGATATTCACACTTTTGAGCCTGATCCAGTGGAACAATGTCACCGCGCTTTCAGATTCCGTGAATAATAAGGTTTGTTTTCGTTGTTTTGATCTTCGTTTCTGAGTCGCGATAAACCCGAATTTCCCTTTAAAACGCAGGTCATGTAAATACTTCAGTATTTTCTCTGGACTTAACCTCACTTGCAGTCACACAGAAGGAGGTTCGGAAGATTAGATTTATGTTTTCTTTCCAAGCAATACAATACCTGAGATGCTTCTAGTTTTCCTGCAACTCTGTCCAACTACTAACTTGCTGCCTAGCTTTTGTCACATCCTGTCTCTGCAACACACACACACACACACACACACACACACACACACACACACACACACACATGCATACATACACACACACACACAATCAGACAGGAGAAATCTGAGAGTGTGTTAGACCTCTCTTCCTCCTCACCCAGAGTTCCTGGCCCCAGGGGGTGGAGGGTCTCTTCACCCGTCTCGCAGGTCCAACCCAAACATACAACAACCCACACATACATGCATGAACACAAAACACACACACACTCACCCTGGCAGCAGACCACATCAGAGGGGGTCCATTCCTCCCAGATCCACAGGTCTCTGGATAAACATATTATTCTGTATTAAATGTTTCCCATATTTGTTATTCTTCCCTTCGAGACTCCAGGTGGAATTGGTACCCAACCAAAAATCATATATGCATTCCTTTGAATGAAAGAGCGGGCCGAGGGAACGCTCCGAGAGGGGAACGAGAATTCCCTTTCGAGCGAGAACTTGTAACAACATTTGTGCAGATTCTTCGATTGCCCCAGATTCTTCATTACACATCTAACAAAGGGTGCGCTGTGTTGTCGAGAAGTGGCCTTTTTTTCCCCCCGTGCAAATCGTACCGCACCACTACCCAGCATTCTCCACAACATCAGGAAGTTTGTGTGCCCAGTGGAGGTCCGCTGCCGGCGCTGAATCCGATCCAATTGGTTCAAGAGGTGCTGATGCTCGCAGGGATGCTGCAGTGTGTGTTTGATTCTCCTGCAGTTTGATTAGCGATGGAAGGTGACAGCTGAGCAGCAGCCGCAGCCACTGTGAGGCCTAAATTGAAGACTTCAGAGGCAGTAGGTGATGATGGTGGAGTCCTGCTCAATTATGCAATTATGTCCAAATTACTGCCAGAGCTTCTTGCCCTATCAGAACCAACGTTATAGCCTTGAGCGAGCCAATCCTGTGAAACGTGTTGATGTGTGGCGAGAGATCAAAGCCTGCTCGTCTACAGCCCCAGTGGCCATAGTAACATAATATGAGGAATAAAGGATTGATGGAGCCACATGTTGCAGGTGGGAGCTTACCTGTGATCACGTTATGATCCCTCCTATCACCGCTAACTAGCGCATTGTTACATTTTTTTTCCAACACTTTCAGGCTCTGGAGTTCCATTTAAGATGCTGCATTCAAGTATTAGCAGCCAGCACATCATCCCGACGTGTCAGAGAATCATACACAATCTGATGCTCTTGAATGATCTCTGCATCAAACGTCAGCTGCATACTAATGCCACCGTGGGCTGCAGCAGAGGTGCACAATAAGCTGAAATCTGTAGCAGCGAGTTCTCCCTATCATGTTTATTTTTGTAAACTGTGCAGCCCTAACTTTACGCAGCAGTGGGACGTGTATTGTGGACAGAGTGTTCTCGCTGCAGTGTGTTTGATGTCTCTCTCTCTCTCCGTCTCCCTGGACCCTGGAGACATTCCTCATGCATAATCGCTGTGTGTCTTTCTGATCTGCCTCTGCTGCTGGTGGAGATTAATGCACCCAGAAACACACACATAAATTAGAATTGATTCTCAAGCAAAACATTACAATCAGATTTCCCATAAATAGCAAAGAATAAAGCAAACAAAAGGCAAAGAAGGTGTTTTGTAATGTTTATTGATGTGATATAAGAAGCAGCACAGCTCTTCTTGTTTTTCTCCTTTTCTCACGTAAGTTGAATTATGTCATTTAGGCCCGTGCTTTGCTAAACAAGTTACTGAATGTGTTATTTTAAACACAGCGCTCGGCTTAATAAAAACATCTACTCCTGTAATTCATCATCCTTTACCACATTAACTCTGGAATCAGGAAGAGGTGATGTGATTGGAGGCGGGAAAGCAACGCTCCTGTACGTCTCAGTATTCTGGTGAGGCCTCTGCAACTGTAGAGTGGAGGGGGCAAAGGGTGTCATGAGGTGTGTGCGTGTGTGTGCGTGTGTGTGTGTGTGTGTGTGTGTGTGTGTGTGTGTGTGTGTGTGTGTGTGTGTGTGTGTGTGTGTGTGTGTGTGCGTGTGTGTGTGTGTCTCGGCAGCATCACCAGTCCTCCAGGGCTCAGCAGGCTAATTAATAATGAATCCCAGAGAGTCTGCGTTTGAAATGCAGATGTGCAACTGTCAGCTCCGCCTGCTCCTTCAGACGGACCTGTGTGCATGCATATATATGTGTGTGTTCCAGTGTGTGTGTGTGTGTGTGTGTGTGGGAGGGGGGGGGCTGACAAGGGGAAAGTCTGTTGGTTGGTCGTGTCAGCTGAGGTAGAGGACGAATAATATTCTACATTCACGTTGGTTTCATAATTCATAATTGTTAGTCAACCAAATTTGATCTGTTTAGGTTTTTTGGAAAGAACTGTCGGAGCGTTTTTTGTTCTCTTTGTCGCATCTGATATCTCCTCTTCCTCGCTGGGGCCAGCAGAGGCCTCAACCCTGAGCTCTTCTCTGCTCTCAGAGGAGAAGAAGAGGGAGGATGTGGAAGAGGAGCTGAAGAGGGACTGAAGAGCATACATTACATTTCTATAGACTCTCAACTCCTCTTCATTTAACTGTTCCGGCTTCTCAACGTGCAGTGTGTGTGTGTGTGTGTGAGTGTGAGTGTGTGAGAGTGTGGTGTGTGTGTGTGTGTTGTGTTGGAGCAGTTTGAAGTTTAACAGATGGTAATGTTATGTAGATTTTTACCAACAGTGGCTCCTTCACTCCCAGTGACAATATACTAGCTGCCGCGCAAACAGCACCTGTAACACACACACACACACACACACACACACACACACACACTCCTGAATATCGGGCTTCCCCCGTCTAAAGGCTGCAAATGAAACGACAGTGAAAAATTATATACTCAAG
>CAAKHC010014416.1:0-23609 GCA_901007825.1 Macroramphosus scolopax | reverse complement strand
CCCCTCTCTGCAGATGCAGGGGTCGCCAGGGCATGCGTGACTTATGTAACAACGTGATGTAATAATGCTGTTTCTGAAAGCATAGAATTTTTTAGCCCCCCCTCGGAGCATAAGTCCCCCCGCTGGTTTGTGAGCTGCTGTGTGTGCGTCGACAAAGGAGCGTGTGTGTGTGTGTGTGCGTGTTAAGTGTCAGAGGGCCTGAATGTCTTCTCCACTCCTGAGTGCTGAGTCTTTGCTTCCTAATGCAAGAGAGGATCAGGATCGGGTTGTGCCCTGAATGCTAACAACACTTCTGCGCACACACAACTGCTTGTCTGCTGAGGGCTGCAGGAATGAAGGGCGTCCAGATCAGGGCGGCGGTGACATTGCAAAGATATCAAAAATTAGCTTTCGGCTTCACACGGTTACATCAGAACCTGCCGAAGTGACGGGATTTGTCTTTTCCTATAACAAGGTGAGAGTCGTATGAGCACATCACAGGGGAACACACCTGCAGCTCCGCAGTCGCAGCACAGCTCGTTGCCCGGCATTCGCAGCACATCTTCTATTATGGCTTTAGTCAGGTCCTCCAAACCGTCCTCGCCTCCACTGGTCTGCTCGCCCCGAAACGCCATGTTCAACGCCTCCTCCTTACTGTTGGTCAGCACGGAGATCCAGCTGCAGATCAGAAGACATGAGCGTTGGCTTCATCAGAATGTTTATCTACTCTGCACCTCCTAAAACAAAGTACATGTTACTGGAGATGCAGCGAAGGGTCTTCTACAGGGTACAAAGCATGCAAACGGACTGCAGCATTTCATCTGTCACTGTCACTCAAGTCTGTCTGCAGAGGGAGAGACCAGACAGGGTGTGGGCACAGACATCAGTGTGTTTACCCACAGATGTGTGTTTTTTCCTCACAATATGGATTATAATAATCTCTCAGCCTAATTGACGGGGAGCATGACCGCTCAGAGCAGGAACCCTGAAGGAACACTAAATATTTCATTGAGAATCCCATGAAGATGCTGCCGCCGCGATCTGAGGTGCGTGACAGAAGCGGCAGTGAGGCGCAGCGGGCTGCGTCCCAAAGGACTGCATGTACAGAGTGAAGCAAGATGCTCGACGTCCACGGGGCTGGAAGAAAGTTTCAGTCGTCAGTAGGCAAAAAAAAAAAACGAAATCAAAGTGGCGCCTGAATATAATTAGCATGTATTTGTAGTTTTTACAGGCTGTGTTTTAGCCCAGACGGCTCAGGAATATTCTGTGTAATTGCGTTCACTTCTGTTTTGATGACTCAGTGTTTTTATTGAGTCATTCGTTGCCTTGAGGAGAAACACCAGCGTCGACGTACGTCCGCGATTTTGACTCTTATCAACTCGGAAAGGAAAAAACAACAATCGTGCTTCCACACCGGTGATGAAAAATGAAAGCCGGTATGTGCTGGGTGACGTGATGAGCAAGCCAATTAACATTTAATGAAAAAGAATAACACAAGGTTGATCATTATTATTTCAGCAAGTTTCCACTGTTGGATCTCACTGAGAAAGGAAATCTACATTTTTAACGATGTTGAAATCCTCCAGGTCCTTTATTATTCCGGATCTTTCATCGCTGCAGCCGTTATGAATATCAAGTTACTGGCAGCTCAGCTTCCGTGTACTTTGTGATCTAATGACACCATCTCAGATCGAGAATAGATCTTAAAAACACTCAGAGACAACGAGACCTGATTCATTTTCTCTCTTGTAGATTGTTCATACCTGATTTTATACACACTGATAGAATATCATGATAGATGATCAGACACAAGAGGTCGGTGACCCTATGATGGGATATGATGACGAAAGATACATGACGACAATCATGTTGTTTTCTGTGCACTGGTACTCACATGACAAACTCTTGTTCATCCTCAGCTTGGAAATGATATGTCCGGTTATCTGCCAAAACACAGCAAACATGACGTGAAGCAAGCGAATCTCCTCATGAAGACGCTTCCAGAAGCAACAGATGGCACAAAGTATCTGAAGGTGCGACACCTGCGGTCCTGAAATAACTTCATACACGACACTTGATGGACTTCGGAGGAAGGAACTTACGAGAGATGAGATCGAAGCACTTCCTGTCCTCGCCGCTCGGCTTCACCTGGCAGGTGAGGAGGTTGAGTTTCACCGGCTGCCTGTTGGACTGTGGACACAATGGAGGAAGCAATGATGGAATTAAAACATGTGAAGAGGGCCTGGACGTATCCTGAGCGTTTGGCCGGGAGGAGGACGGGCCGCAGCACGTGCTAACGAAATGCTAACAGGCTGCGATGAGCCTCGGAGCTGACGATGGCAACCAGCCAAGAGACACCTAGATTTCAGCTGCCTGGAGCACTGAGGAAAAACAGACTTCGGTAAATAACCTCCAGACAGACATAAATTATCATGAGCCGTCTTGTAACGACCTCCCAGTGGACCAGATAGGTTAAAGATTTCATCACTCGACAGAACAAAAGGAAAAGTCTTTATTTCATATGTGAGACACCCACTTCCCCTGAGCCGCTCCTGGCAGACAGGAATGATGTCATCATGTTTCAAATCACATCCTAATACTGTGGAAACTGCTGATGGGAACAATAGACCTGCCTGAACGGTAACATTAGTCATGTTCGTTTTGCACAGCCAGAGATTATCCTGCGTGCTGCCTGACGTCTAGCTGTAAAAATATGTGAGTGTTGGTAAATAAGCCTCTCGAGGGCTAATTTCAGCAGACTCACCATCTCTAACACGTCAGTAACAACATTAATGTGTCCCAAGCCTCACGTGTAGACATACGAGTGATGCTGTCAGCCCTCGAGCAGCGACGTAACAACACAGCTCTGCTCCCCGAGCTCGTTAAACGATTACAAACTATTGCTGCGTTTTTTATCAGAGATTAAATGAATCACATCGTCTTCCTATTGCTGCGTCTGAATTAAATGACCTTCCCTTTTCCGAGTGATGGATTAACTCGGCTCGTAGAGCTGCAGAACATCTGCGTCAGATGGAAACGTGATCTGTTTTATGAACGGAGTCTCAAACATTGTGTCGTGTCTTTCATCTTTTAAGTCACCAACTGGATTCACTGAGAATCTGTGCATCTGCACTTTGTCCGCCACAATTAACGCTGCAGCTGCAGAGTCGTCTCCGTGTTTTAGCCTCAGTCGGAGGTGATAACTCGATGACGTCACAAAATGTATTTGACGCTAGAAAGAGAGCGACACACAGCACAAGAGTAGAGGCGGCGCAATGGACCTGCCAGCATATACAGTACGCTCACACTCCGCCTGAAATGAGTCACCGAGGCACAGCAGGCAGGGGGGGAGGGGCGAGGGCGGAGACAAGGTTGCCGTGGCAACCAATCTATGTCAATTCCACTCTGCCAGCCTCCAGATTGAGAAAGCCCAGCACAGCCTCCCCGCGTGATGTTCCCCCTTTGATCAACACAGTCACTCGTGTTTGTGTGTTTGTCTCGTACTCACAGTGGCATGAGAGATGGTGAGGATGCCCCCCTTCACTGAGCACTGCCTCCTCTGCCACACCTTCCTCAGCCTGTAAAGTGAGGAGCACATTAGTGAAGGCGCCGTCATCTCTTTCTTATCTGTGTGCACTTTAAATTTTAATGCATCATGAACGCTGCGCTACAGCGTTTTAAAGAAGGCCCGTGTTAGCAGCTCACCCGTCACTCTTCTTCAGGAGGTAGCCTTTCTTCTCACTGCCAAACTCCTTGTTTCCCTGCAGCTGGTGCATGCTGTAGCCACCCTGCTTACTCTGCGAGTCCTGTGCAAACCCACGAGATACATGTACACACACACAAAATATGTTAAACACACAGAATATACAAGTAGCTGCTGCACGACATGCCACACAGACACAAACACACACACGAAACCGAATGTTTAAGACATCAAAGGTTTAAGTCTGCTAACAGAAAGTCTACAAGGCATGCTCTGCAACACCTCTAAAGGACCAAACCACTCTAATGTCAAGCAGAACAGACACATGCCAGCATGCTCAACATGCACCAGCACTTACTCTTCTAGACTTGATTCCAGACAAGCAGAAGGCAGAGGGGGGAGATAGAGGAGAGAGGTGTGAAAGATCCAGCCCAGGTGCAGGCGGTGAGTGTTAACAGAGTATCGGCCTGCCTGTGCGCCGACTGAAACCACGATCTTTGTGTGTTTACTTTCTCAAACAAGTGCTTACTGTGGGTGCTGTTATCGAGAGAAGCGGCGGAAAGTGTAAATTACGGTGAAAGCAGAGACTGTTGTTGAGACCTGTGCCATGCAGAACATCACACCGAGAGTGTGAATATGTGCGCTGAGGGGACGGTGAGAACCCACATACAGCCACAGCAGCCTGTGTGGAACAGTAAAAGCTAGAGTTGACAGCTTTTCTATGTGTTAATGTGTCTGTGACGTGGCTTTAAGTCGGTAAGTGAGTGGCTCTACACTGAGCAGCCAGTGAGGCACAACACTGGTTACCAGCAAAGCCGACCGCACACTGGCTACCAGCATGGTACAGCACTGGGAACTCGCTCTGTGCTGCAGGAGACGAGCTCCCAACCTGATAGTGGCCAGAGGAGGAGGAGATGCTTTGCTTTAACTATCACATCCTCAGCCCGCTGCTGTTTACGGCTGGGAGCACTAAATGAGGTCTGCCGTGGCTGTGTTTAGCTCAGATTTGGGCTGGTAAACATCTCAAGAGTTTAAATTTGGCCTGCTGTGGCCTACCTCCTTCTGGTCCAGCTGGAGGGAGGACTTGATCAGATCCCGCAGGGCAGTCAGCTGCTTCTTCTCCTCATCCTGAGTTTGTTTAATCTGATGAGGAAAAAAAACACAACGGTGAAGACAATCATGTTCTGCACTGATATAAAAAGGCCTCATGTAAAGACCAAGACTAAAATAAACCGAGCAGTTGGAAGTAAATATCCGTAACCTCTCTGAAGTTCCCACCAGGCTCGGAGCTGCGATCGCCAGATGGGCCGGCTCACCAAGTGTCCCACAACCAGCAATGTGGGGCAGATTTTGTGAGGGAAAATTTACCTCCAAGAGCGTTCCCCAAATTGTGACTAGGCACACCACCAAGAAGTTAAGAGGAGGAGGAGGAGCTATTAACAGCACTCTAGAGGTCAGCAACGCCTCAGAGCTCCTTTCTCTCAGGGCGGCTGAGAGCGAGCGGACCGATGTACTGGACTTTGATGATTCGGTGGGTGATTTCACATGAAGCAGAGCAAGAATACTGCCAGAGACTAAGTTTATTCCGAGTCCACCCCAGTGTTCACAGATGGGTTTGTTCTTTAAGGAAATAAAAAACGACTACTTTATCATTTACAAGCCTTTTCTCACGCTGGCGGCCAATTTCCAAAGTGTGTTTTGAATATTGCAATTTTTTTTTTTTACAGGGTGGAGATCAAAATCCAGATTCTCATGCTTCCAGGAGATTATGCCAAGAACTGCAGATAGCACAAGTTCAACGTTTAAAGTTTATATAATATTGTGTAGATGCAGGCCTGTTTTTAAAAAAGATCTGCATTAACGTGCTGAGCTGAGCCCAACAGGCTCCTTTTTAATTAAAACTAACTGTTCACAGTTTCAATGAGTCTGACTCAGAGGGTCAAAGTGCATATTTACATTGTAGAGGTCAGCTGCCAGCTTCTCGATGTACTGCTTCAGCTTATCCGCGGTCTTCAAGCCATCCTGGAAGAAACTGGGGAACAAGAGGGGTCCATTTAAATTCTCAGTGACATTCAAACTCATCGGAATTAATACGACACGCGGATAAGTCATTCGGGAGAATCACCACTTTGCAAATGTCAGGTGGTTCAATGATCTGGCCACTGTGAAGGTCAAACAGAGGAAGGCGATGGGAGAGATTAGAACAGTTTATGTTCCACCTATAGCCCGACTTGTTCTCGAGCCCTTTGGCTCTTGGCGCAGGAACCCCGGCTGGCCGTGTCCGCTGCAGATTTGTACAAGTGCTTAGCACATCCTGAAATCCATTACAGATCTGTCAGCGGTACACACCTCAATTTAGTGCTGCAGCTGCAAATCACCGCTAATGACCTCGCTGTCTTCTAAATGTCTTTCCTCTGTTCATTACTTTTTTCTGACACATCTTTCCTGCTTGTTTTCGTTCACTCTCTGCGTTGAGGATTAGTTATCATTCATACTCTGTATATATAGCCGGGGAAGAAGAAAGAGAAAACCCAAAGATTAAGGCAGAAGATGTTGATTGGCCCCTGGTTGCATTGCAGGTCAAAACCAGCCCCTCCATGTTAGCGGATGGGATTATCCCACTCGTTTAAGTGAAGTGACGTGACCCAGAACAGCTGTTCTGAGTGCAGTTACCATAGTTGCTAAGGCCTTTACTATATATACATATATAGATTCTCTGGCATGTGGTTGATTCAAGTAAACCAAATGCTTGTGAGTCGGTCGGGACCTCGAAACCTCCTCTCCATCCTCGATCACCGCTGAGCAGGATCCAAATGACATCACAGCGTCTGTATCCCGGATAGTTCGGCTTCATTCGAGGATGTCGCGGCTCGTCGTCCAGACATTATACACAGTCTACTGTTGTAAAACACCACACGCTCTCCGTACAGTGTTTTAATGCTTCTAATCCGTCACAACCGCAGTTTTTCAATCTATCGAGGCCCCGGCTGAACAGATTAATGGGGAGCTATATTGTTTTGTCTCCGTGTTATGACAGGACCTAGCAACACTGAGGGAATGTGTAATTCTGTCCCTGTGAGCTGCGGTGCTGGCAGGGAGATAACCCATTTATTTACCCACCAGACCCGCAGCTGTCACAACGTATCTGTATGATGATCGATGCAGATTTATCAGAGCTATAGATATTTAAGAACATAAAATATTGAAGGGAAAGAAAGTGATTGGATATCCATGTCTCGGTGGGTGTGCAGCACATGACCAGGGGGATTCACACATTCAAGTTCGGGGATTAGGCCGGTTACTTACTTGCACTGAGCGTGGTAATACTTGATCAGGTTCTGCAGAAGGTCCACTCCTTTCTTGGTCTTGATCTCATTTACTTTGATCAGGTACTGCAAAGCAACGAGAGGTGCAGAGTTCAGGTTCTGTTTAAAAGACTTTTTGGCTTAATGAGGCAGAATGTGGCAGCGCCGTCGCACAGAGATGCTCTGAGCTTCTTCGCTGTAGACACTCCACATTACGATAATTGCATCTCGGCGAACATATGATTTAGAAAATCCTTTGATGCGCAAGCCAAGACTCCCTTGACACTGAGCGAGTGGGGACCCGGCTGGTAAACACAGTGGAAAATGCTTTGTAGTACAAAAGCTAGCTTCCCTCCGCCTTGATCTAAATATAAGTTTCAGAAAGATGATGAGTAATATTTGGCATTAGCACTATAGAAGGAAAAAAGAAAAGCATCAAGGAGAAGTGCTTCGCTTCATGTTTGCTCCGTCTGGGTGCCTGAGGATTCAAAACAAATATCTTCAGACATCACTCCCACCGAACAAATGTTTAAAAGATCATCTTAATCTGAGCTAATCCCACAGGGCGCCAATCCACAAAGATTTACAAAGAGTCACAGCTTTCAGCCAAAATTTAATCTACTGCACAAAGGCTTCCTGAAGCACCTGATACCATCTTACAATTTCAATTTCCTTCCTACCATGTGTGGATGCGTGCATGCATGTGTACGCATGAGTGCATGTGTGCATACATTTGTGTGCGCATGAATGTGTTGCGCCTTTGTCTTCCTGATAGTGCCTGCTGGATGGGAGATTATCCACATTTTGTCTGGGCCTTGTGTGGGGTTCAATGTTTTGAAGAGCGCCGCCGCATGTGCGTGTTCAGACTCTTTTGTGTGAACGAGCAGCGTCGCTCGCACTGCACTGCGACGCTGGGCCGGGATATAATGCAGCCTGCTGAGCCCGGCCTTTCCACACTCCTTCAATGGCAGCGGAGGATGAAAAGGGTGAGAGAGTGAGAGCCCCCCTGTAATCTGGCGATTGAGTAATACGGAGAGAGGGAGCGAGACCGTGAGAGTGGAGGATGCACGCAACGGAGAGAAAATGAGGTTAAGTGGGATGAACATACCACTGACAGCAGCAACTGTCCCACTCCCATCAACGGCAGCAGTTTCCCGCCAGGTCGGCTGTTGATCTAGATAATCTCTGGAGTTCGTCTTGTTTGTAATCATTCTGTCCTCATATTCTACACCAGGGTTTTCTTTCCTTATGAAGCGTCTTTATTTTACTGATTCCAGTAGTTGCTGGCTGACTATTGTGTTGTGAGGAACCAGATTATGAGAATCCGTGAATCAGCCTTCAGTAGGTCTTTTCCATCGGCTCTTTAGGTCTCGCCAGGTCAAACAGGGCAGCGCTGATTTGCGTTTCCATTACCAGCTTAACTGCATTGAGTCTGTGCAGGAGATCAGATAGAAAGACCTTTTTAAAAGACCCTGTGTGTTCAGCTTTCAGTACTTTTATAGCTTCTCGTTTAGTCTCGCTGCTGCACTGCTGTTTGTTGCTGATTTCTATTCTATTTTATGGCTTTCAGCCGTATCGGATTCACTTTTTTGCCGCTTTAGGAAAAAAAGGTTTTAAAATATCAAAATTACAGGGGACTTTTATTGTGAAGAATTTAAAGGAAGTGCTGTTTATCCACCCAGTGCAGCCCTTCACTTGACCACGAGTCATATCCAAGGATCAGCTGGCTGCTTTATCAACACAACACAAGCGCTTTATCCATTTAAAAGACACTACTGCAAGCATGCAGCCCTGTTGTACTGTTGAAATGCTAATCCCAGTCGGGCTGGCCTGACGCTCCGAGTCACATGGAGGCGAGCGACGTCAGCACGTTTATATGGAAAGCCGCCACAAGCTACAGCAGTTTTTCCCTCATGGAAGTGAGAGGTTGCAATATATAACCTCACTGCTAGATGTCACTAAATCCTACACACTGCTCCTTTAAAAGTCTAAGAGAACACACTAGCAACAATATAGGAAATTGGTCTAACTGATAAACACACCTGCTAATTGTCAAACAGGATGCCGAAGTGGCGTCACTGCCTAGGATTGAATGTGTTTGTAGATTGGGTGCCAGCAGAGTAAAATATTCTTATCTTCTATTATTTTATTCGACCTGTCTTCTTAAGGTTTTTCTCCACCTGGATCTTACATGAAGGTGGAACATGTTGTCCAGGAAATACCTCTGTGTCACTGTGAGGAGGGCAGATCAGCACGGCCGAGCATGACGGGGACGACAGGGAGTTACATTGAATAATTCACACAACCAACAGCAGCAGCGCAGCAGCCACAGGTCCGTTATGTAATCTGAGTAAAAAATTCCTACCAGGATAAAACAGTGAAGGCGTAGGCGTCACCGCCCACCACCGGAGAGGGTTTTTTGGCAACGCAGAGTCATCTCTAACAGTTTGTTCTGAATCCTCCTGGGAACAAACCGAGCTCACATTTGTTTTACACGTAATTCTTTCTGTCAGATTCTTTTAAGTAGAGACACCAAAGAGACTGTAACTACGATCTTAGGAACATCTGAGAACACGGTTTGGTTCGATTCAAGTGTTTATCTGCTCAAACATCTGACTTGAACTGTTCGTTCGTCACAACATCTCGTATCAGAAGTGTTGTCTAATCCAATAAGGATCATGGTGAGAACAAGTGTGGGGCCGGTGGGGATGATGACGGCTAGAGAGGACGGCCAGAGCCAGACTGAATGGAGATACGACTCAGAGATTAAAGGAACATTCCCTAACTTAAATATGTTCAGGTTAAAAAAGTAACATTTCAAATGATGTCATCTACTAAAACGATGTGATCCTCCTGAACAAGAAAACAATTTTCTTATGACGGATAAAATAAACAATAAATTGTATGGTTTTTTTTCTTAAAAGTGACACAAGGGTCTTTCTCTGTGTTTTCTGGCCGCTCCGAGCACCCGTACCGTAATACCACCGATAAACAAACATTAAACTCCAAGCTGCAGCTGGTTGGAGCAGATTCTCCTGAGTCAGAAACAAAAGTCTGGTAATTATCCTGAGTGCTTGCATGTATGTGATTAGCCAGCGTGTTGCCAGATGGCGTTACATTGTGTTGCAGTGTTGAGCGCCATTCATTGTTTTTTTTTACATTTTTCTCTTTAATGGATAATCTGCATTAGAGTGATGAGAGGGAGAGGAGGGGGGGTGGTGGTGGATGACATGCAGTAAAAGTCCTCTGCCAGATTCAAACCAGAGACGATGTGGTTTTAAAGTCAGCCCTCATGTGATGCCAAAAATGTCCTTCAGTTTTATTTCACCTACTTCGCACATCTGGAGCTGGAACAGCCGGCGCTCCTTTTCCATCTCCTCAGCAATCTCGGCCCCGGTGATCTCGGTGCGGATCATGCCGTGTTGCTTGGCATGCTCCCGTTTCTCCTTCTCTATTTTTGTACTGACACAAAGGAGAGAGCTCCGTTAACTGATGCACTTCTTTTCGTCTTGATTTTGTCTGTTGATTCTGTCTGCATCATCCGAACAACACCTCTATAGATTATTAACTGTGTCTGATGTGCAGCGTTATAACACAGCGCTTTGATTATCCACTTACAACTTGGCCTCGTAGTCCTTCCATGCTTTGTCAAAGGGCTTCTTTATGTCCTGTAAGAGCACAGGAGAACAAGCATCAGCTATCTACAAAGAGGTCACAACGAGGACAGAGCTATTTGCAGAATTGGATCGCTACCAGAGGCCCAGCAAATGCCTCACTTTGCTCACGATTTATGCCCCGGACGGCCAAGCTAGTGACCACGCCCCTCCTTGTACCGAGACCATCAAGGATTCATGACCCAGTTAGTTGCCGCTCGCCTCAATCACAACACAAAGGCAGTGTTTACTCCTGCAAGATTTACAGTGTAATCTTTTAAACAGAGTTTTACTCCGAACTCCCCCATCCCTCTTGTCTCTCTCTCTCTCTCTCACTACAAATGCACACAAACAGAAGTTGAGAGATGAAGAGAGGGAGGTGCTGATGAGGCATTTACTTCCCCTGCCCCACTGCTGAGTCGTGCCAAGGTGGTGCATGGGGGTTGTGGCAGAACAAGCAAGAGAGAGGTGAGAAGGACAGGAAACAAAAGTGGTTTTAAGTAAATCTTACCCCTTTCACGCCCTTTAAATCTCCCTTAAGCAGCGAGTCCAGGGTGAAGATCACATTGTGGCTGAGGCTCTGAAGCTGAAAAGGAACACAGGTTGGAGGTTATAATGTTTCTGCTGTAGTGAGGAAACTGTTAACTTATCAAGGTGACAAGCTTTTTGTCAACAAAGCCAACTGAAAAACAAAAAACATCATTTGACCTTCTATCAAGTACTTGCATTTCCTGTGTAGCTGAAATGTGTTGCAACCAATGTTCCCTGAATGCTGAAGAGCCGATGAATGCTGCAGCATTCACATTATTTTTCATGTGTCTGTCTTCATGCTGGATTTTATTTTATACTTTGCATAGATTTTCTTGTGCGCGGAGAACGTCGAGCAATGCGCGATTGCACAAGCGCGCAGCTTAGAGGGAACATCGGTTGCAACTGATTTCCTCAGTTCCAGAGACATGCCTTGTTGTCAACAACTGTTAAAAACATAACAAGAGCAATCCGAGACTGCAAAGCCTCCGTCACGGCACAAACATCTCCCAAACATCAGGTTTTCGTGATGCTAAAAGGCTAAAATGCTGCAAAGCGCTGCAGAGAAACGCAGTGGCAGTTAATGATTCTCTGCAGGTTCGTCATCATTACAAACCCTTTCCCAATACACATTTGATCTATTGTAAACATAAAAACAAGGATCTGTGCAGCATTAAGGATTTACAGAGTAACACAAGGAGAGAAAAAAGGCAAGTGCAGCGTTGTTCTCTGTATTTTTAAGGAATTTGCCGATAAGAAAACTATAAAATAATCCCAGCAGTACATTAGCAGGTCCTGCCAGAAGCCGCACAAGTGCAATCTGGACTATTGAAGAATTAGCAAAAGCTTGCCAACGGCTCGGGTTGCCACAGCTATGCTCAGCTGCTCTAACCATTAGGATCAGCAAAGGTCGTTTACAACCGTACTAAGCATTTAAGTCCCTGTTGTTGTTAGCCAAGTCCGCAGTCACACAGCAGTGGTCGAGGAAGCAAACAACACTTAATGGGCGCTAATGTGTTTCTTAAGTGCCGGTCGTACATACGGGCCACGTCTAAATCAATCTTCCACCGGCCGCCTTCCGATGAGCTCTGCAGAAGCATCCTGGAAACCGTCGCTCGCTTCAGGAATACAATCCTCACAAAAATGAAACGCACACTGATGCTCAGAACACAACTTGGCCGTATACGGTACGTCTATAAAATCACTACAATTGAGTCGATAACACATGTAGGACATCTAGACCAAGCACAATTCATCAATACTCATTTGCAGTGCACGCACACACAGCGGCAGCGCTCGGGGGGGTGCAGTCGTCGAAGTCTAAAAAAGTCACTCCATGAAACATAGAAGACATAAAGAGAGGAAGGGGGGAGATCATTTAAATGTTGCTGCAGTGTGCAGGTTGCACCGACAGGTGGGTGATTTAAGAAGGTTTCTGAATGAACACACACACACACACACACACACACACGCTGCCATGTGTATTTATGGAGTCTAATCTCGCGGTCAGCTGCACAGGAAGAGAGGAAGAGAGTGAGGATTGGCTCTTCTTCCAACAACAATCACTCACAGAGGATTCAAACAGGACACATTATTCAACAGAAACGCCAGGGGAAATCCACGGCATGCAGATAAGAGCCTCGTCTGGAAGGAAAACACACGGCTCCGAGGTAGATATAGCTGCAGGCAGCTGTGCTGTCTGACTGCCATGGCGGCTCACATTGTGTGGGCGATTCTGGTACACATGGAACAACAGGACCTTCACCGTACATTCATCCATAACATTCCTATTCGTTGGGTTTAACGACATCGTGAGTGTTGACGTTCAGGACTCACCAGGTTCTTCAGCAGGGCAGACAGCTCCTTGGTGAGGGAGGAGAACTTGACAAAGGCCGTTCCCAGGTCTGGGTTGTCCCGGCTGATGAAGTTGCTGCCAAACTTGTCCAGAGCCTGGGCATAGTTCTCCTCATTCTGAACATGGTCTGTTGGGAACGTGCAGAGAGAAAGGTCAAACTCGTGATCAGCCTACCTGCTCTGAACTGAGGCCAATAATTAGCACATATAAGATGTGTGTCGTTACACTGTATCAGCAGTAAAGGGCCAGTCTTTGCTCTCCACAGGGGAAAACACCTGGAACAAACAGGTTTATAAATCTAACTCAGTGCAGTTCATAACAGCAAAGATGTGGTGGAAATACCTCCTGTCACATCCTGCAATGGAAAGTTCCTTCATCAATCAGAGAGACAGAGGCATGTGACCTCAACCCGTGACTGCACCATGATGATGATGAGCAATGGATTACTTTTGCACACGAAGATGCACAAATTCCACTTGTGTATTCAAATCAGAGTCACTATAACTAGTCAAAGTTACCAAATGTAAGTAGTCTCATGACACAGCTGACTTCCAGGTTGTTTAACTTTGCAGAGACTCCTTCGTTGGAGGAGTCGCAGTGTGAGCAGGGAGGTGAACTGCCTCGTCCGTGGAGAACAAAACAAACTTTCTGTGGAACAAACATCTGAAACTGTCAATTTACAGGGAGGAGGCTGCGCTCAGAAGAGTTCAGTGGAAAACTACTGAGGATCCCTGTCACAGACACAGAAAACACACTCAGGTGTTGCTTCTCTGGGGCAGCCTGGGTAAACAGAGACCATCTGCCCTACGACAAGACACTTTCTCCAGACAAAGAAACAACCCTCGTCTTCATTAGAGATGTTTAGAAACACCGGTCCTTCCTCTGGGGATTTCATCAGCTGAAGCACATGCAGGCTTAGTAAATGAAGATAAAGTCTGTTCTCACCTTGTCCTGAACTGTAGATGGCCTTCACTGATTTCTTAACCTTCTGCAGGGAGGTTCGGTCCTGGTCCAACGCCTGAGGAAAAGAAGCGAAGCGAGGCTCGTGAAACATTATACGAACAAGGAATCTGCACCTAACAAGACAGCAGACGTATGAAACATTACTGCTCTACTGGCACAGAGAAACCTGCAGGATTTATGGCAGAAAAACAACAATATTTGTCGAGTAATTCAAAGCTTGCATATTCCACAAAGCTAATACAGACAGAGTGCTCGCAGTACAGCGGTTGACCTGAATGTGACATAAATCATTATTTCAACGTTGCTGCCTGCCGGAGAGAGAAGCCTCAGTGTTCTCTAACAGGCTCAATAAACAGGCAGGATATCCACATAGATGGATGTTTATTATTGTAATTAACAACATGAAGCAAGAGAAGGAAACGCTGACATATTGTTATTATCTTTGCAATCAATTTTCAACATCCAAAGCCTCATTGACTTCAAATACTGAGTTTAAATTAAATAAGATAAATAGAAAAACTCTCCACATGCAGAATAGATGATTTAACATCTCAAAAAATGCACCAGGACAATACATGGTAAACATCCACACGTCACGTGTCGGCTCCACCTTCAATCACACCTCCTCGCTCTGTCAGAAATCCCCTGACTGACACTGCAGACCTTCTAATCCCTGAAACCTGGTGTGTTTCAACCTGCCAGGTTGTTCTTTAACATGTGATCGCTTACATTTTAATTTATAATAATTGAATATGCTGCTGGTTTTAAACTACTGTGATGAACTGTGAACGCACTAACCAGTAAAAGGCTGTGAGTGGTAATATGATAAATGCTTCCTTATACAACTGGTGGTGAACACCTGATGCCACAGGGTGGCCCAAATGGTTTCTGTTCTCTGGATCTGATGATCAAATTAGCAGATTAGCTCAGCAGTGACCGGGCGTGTTGAGAGTTGCACATGCACGGTACAATCAGACCATCAGCATCGACTGACAAGTGACGTCTTGTTGATAAAACATGAAACAGTTTTGTATGGAGGTTTTAAAAGAACCGTTCAAACAACTCAAACAAAGTGTTTTGGTTGCTGCTGGTGTGGATGAATTCTGATGGAGACTGAGGATCTAACTGGAGATAATCAAGCTGTAACAATAAATACAATAAACTAAGAACTCGTTGTTTATTTTCCCTCTTCTGTTATTGCGTTAACACCTGCTCAGGATCCAGACTCAGTGTGAGTCAGACGCCGTCCAGATGTGGTCACACAGATCCAATCACGTCCGGACCTTTAAAGATCTTTAATCTGGTGATTCAACTCGAAACAGAACCTGCTGGAATTAAATTTCTCTCAGTCAGTCTTTTAGCAGGATTATACAAAGACAAGATTTGGAGGACGGGTGGAGGAGGGGTGGAGGAGGGGCCTAACAATAACCCAGTAAATGTGCAGGCAGATCTGCACATATTCATTCATTTCTTAGGAAATATTTCACAGACATGGAGGTCTGGACTGGAGTGTCCTTCCAGTTTACCAGTTGTCTTTCCTTCATTCTATATAATCAAACAGATTCGAAAGAAAGAAGAAGAGCACAGCTACAATCTAAATACCACCTGTCCTACTGGACGCCACGCCTTAAAGTAACCACAGCTAACATATTTAGGAGACCCACATCTCTCAGGACATGTGGACACAGGCAACAAAGAGTGCCGGAGGGTTTCGCCCTAATATATTCTGACACTACAAACATCTGAATCATTGGGAAAGCGACCATAACTGCCATGTTTGCTCATAATAGATGATAAACACCAGCAAAGCACCGTTACATCAAGGTCAGTCGGTTAAGATCAGACGCACACACACACACACACACACACACACACACACACACACACACACACACAACAGTGGGCTAATTAAATTTCACAACATAATTAAGCCGTCCTTGGCCTCCCCTGGACAGTTTTACATGGCTCTTCCCCAATTATGGCAGCAGCAGTTTGTTGCCGCGGGGTCCCTTTCTGCCGGGGCCAAGCCCTTTGATCGGCCTGCACATGGGAAGGAAATCTGCTGCCCAGTACCCCCCCACACCGCCTCATTACTCAGCCCTTTGTATGTCTGTCTGTCGGAGCAGTGGCCCAAACAGACTCGGACCAACTTCATAATTAGTGTTAGTGTTTTGCCAACGTTGTCTGTGTATATAAAATTATCTCAACGATCACTTTAATGAAATTCCTAAAACAAATGTAAACATATTGAAGGCTCACTCGGATCCTGAGGTTAACCAGCAACCTCTGTTCTCTGATAACATGAGTGTCTCATTATAGGAGGTTCCCAAGTTCCCAATCCGGGGGTGGCTACTTCTGATCGGCCCGGAAAAACAACCACCAGGCAAGGCTGGACTTGAGGTTACCCTCCAAACCACTAGGAGGCAGCATTTGATATTTCAAAACCCTTTTCATCACCGCAGTTTAAGTTTACGGAGCTATATTGCTTATTCTAACCTCTATATCTATATGTAGCTGACTGAGTTGTCACCAGTATGTTGCGGTCTTCAAAGCCGTGTATCCTGGTGCACGTACGTACGTCTGCTCAGCTCCACGAGCAGGACCGAGCAGATTTCTCGGTCAATATCGTGCATGCTGGGAAATTTATTGCTCCATATGCATTGTAACTAAACTTCATGCTTGGAGGGAATTTTTTGCAAACAGACTTCATCCAGGGAGACAAGTCGTGTTCTACCATAGAAGCCACAGAGTTAATGCCCATTAAAGCCTTTGCATTCATTAACAAGCTTCGTCTTCCCACAGTTGAAGCACGTCTGCAGCGAAACGCCTCCCGAGCAGATCCGTGATGATTCAGAGGTTGCGGTTGCTGATTAGGACGAGGAGCACAGAAACAGGCCGAGTAGGCAGATTGACCTTTGTGGTGCTCATGTGGAGAGCAGCTGGCGCCGCCACCCAAGGGTCACCCATAATCCACTATGTCTCCGCTCTTAATTAAATATTCGGCTTTCACGTGAACAATCCTTTACATATTTTTTTAATCTTAGATGATGACAGCACACACACACACACACACACACCCTTTAAATAATGAGGTGGAGAAATCCGATTTATTTATCCGAAATTTAGGCAACAATCAAAATCAAATTATCTAAAGATCAAAACATTAGACGGCCCTTTTTACTTCGTATATGTGGCTGATGTAACCGACTTCTTATAGCTGTTTTCTATCAGCATTTCTAGGAGGAGGAAAGAAAAATCAATGCAACAGCAAAGTCTTGGCACGCCGTCTCTGCAAACCCTTGGCAACAGGCAAGAATGCATGCAAGCTCTGTTCACTACCAACTATTGAATATAGTCAAAGGATTGTTTTTATCTGCCAGCAACCAATGGCAAGCTCCCACTCAACCCAGGGGGATTAGCAAGTGCGGCAACGCCAAAACATCTGCGGCGACTCGTCTCTCCACCCAAACAGAGTGATGCAGTTGAACAATATATTTCATGGCCGTGTGCTCATAAATAAAATCTTTGTGCTGTGGAAGTCATCATGTCAGGATGCTTTTAAATGGAAGTGGATCAAAGATGGAGCCAAAGAGACCAGGAAGAACGTCCTTGAAAGAGCAAACACAAATGTTTCATCATCATCCGGATCAGATATTCACATGTGCAGTCAAGAAAGGTCGACGTCATCGGAGGAGCAGGTGACATCTGAGAGTTCATGATTGTTGGGAACCGAATTGATTCTTCCCGATATGATATGTATCAGGAGGCCGTGAGACAATACGGATCAGGTTGGTTTTGAATAACGACCAAGTCCTCCTACAGCAGCCGTTCTTCATCATTCTGTTTAACAGCGAAAGCGAAGCCTTCAGCCTAATGATCAGTTAATGACTGATTAATTAGTCAGCGCATCGTTTTAACACCAATACGCTTGAAATGTTGTTTAAATGTTATTTGATTAACAAGAATTTTTTTTTAGCAAATCACTTGAGGGTAGAAAAAATGTATTTTTAAGTACGTTATAAATAAATGTATCTTAAATGATCCTTATGTGTGATGTGATGTGAGTGACTGGACGAGTCCTTGATCAATAGCAGCCTCACAGTCCACTTCATCAACAAACAACATAAATATACTAATCAATCAGAAGTAGAAAGGAGGATTGGTTGGAGGGGGAATTGGCTCCGTAATGTTCAGCTTAGCTTAGCTAAATCTAAGTTAGCCGCTGACATTCTTCTGCAGCTAAAATAAGATAACCTCCCTCAAACCCCAAAGATCTGATGGATTGTGCCGACTTTGTGGTTTCCAAACGACCACACAAACACACCCAGTCCTGCCCAGGAGGGAGAGCCTTCTGAGGAAATTGGTGGTTTAAGTGACTGGGCTTGAGTGACTGGAGGGTCGTCTCCGCTTCACGCTTCCTGCTCGAGGCCTTATCCTCCTCAGCAGGGCGGCCGTTTCCCCTGCAGCCGTGCTTTGACAGGAAGCAGGAAGCGGCCAGGCATGTCAGTGTCCTGTCCTGGGTCGGCAGCTCTCCATCTAATGACACCAACTGCTCTCCGCTGACAGCTGAGGAATGAAAACAACACACTGGCAGGCCGTCAGGGAGGTGTTTGTCCTGATTCCTGCTCCGTCTCTCTCGTCACGTCTTTATTTCGGCTTCCTCCCCGAACTCATCCTCCCCGATTCCTTGATTCACACACTTCTCCTCCGACCCCGGGATTTGGCATCGCACTGCGCCGTTACCAAGGAGATGTGATCAGGCCGTCTCACGCGCCAGCTCCACATTCCCCACTGTGGAGCTCGCTGGAAGCTGCTCTGAGTAACCAGGCGGCTCTGTGTTCGTCAGCGGGGGCTCAGCTGCGCCACTGTGGCACATTTTACTCCTCGAACAAACGAAAGTGACGGCAGACAAGTTTCAGAATTGCTAATATGCTAATTAGGAAGAAGAAGAAAACAGGAAATCGTAAAAAGGGCTCCCTAAGAGCCAGGATTTCTAAAATAAATCTATATTTTTAGATTGAATTATGTGTTTGCTCCTTATAAATCAATGGAGATGAACTCTGAACACAGAATGCTTTTAATATATTAAAACACTGAAGGTCTCCAAGTGTCCATTGACTGGTTTCTTATCTATTTATGTCAGAAGGACAAAAGAAGATTAAGTGGGTTTGTGGAGTCTATGCGACATGACTCAGGCAGGAAGGGTGGGGAGCCGTTTTCATTGGCAGGAAACAAATGCACATCTCTTTCTCCGGGCCTGCAGCCCGAGAAGCCTTCAGCTCTCCAAGTGGAGTGAGTGGGATGTAACATTTGCAAAAAGCAGCTGAGGTCAGATGACCTATTTCTCACACATGGTGCTACAGAGAGCGAACTGCCAGCGGTTCTGGTTACAAAAGAAAACGGTGCATCAAGACACATGAAGAGAAACTCACCCGGCGACTGAACCGACTTAAGAGACGGAGAAGTTAGTGAGAATGAACTCTGATGGTTCCTTTCACTCAAAGCAATTAGCTGACGGGAAACAGAGGAGGTTCAAAGACGCCCTAATTCTTTTATTTTTACATTTCCAGGGGGATGTGACGCCATCGGCAGGTGACCGAATGAAACACGCTCTTACCTTGCATGACATGACAGGATGTCGAGATGAAACGCTCACAACTCAATAGAATATGTAACATAGGTGCAGAAACGTTCAGGACCGCTGACAAAGAAGGAATTGGGATGCTCCCGTTTGTCATTTGGGGCAGTTAAGTGGAGCTTGTTTGGTCTTTAACTTCCTAAAGATGGAAGATTGATGAGCATCTTGACACCTATAACGTTACTGTAAGTGATTGATTTGATGAGTGCGAGGCCTCTCGTTACCATGGAAACATCAGCTAGCGAGGTTAGCAGCCGCTAACATCCGCTTTTGAGGACCAACATCTCGTATGGGCTTTTGACAACAGTGTTTCCCATCAATCTAAGTATTGCACCTTCAACCCATCGAGCTGCGTTCAGCGGCAGGATGTTGACGTCTAGATGTTCACCTGATCGTTATTGGGCTCCTAACAAAAGCTAACAAGACCATGTATATATATTATTCATGAGCCTTGCTGCCATTAGTCCTGCTGTAAGTGTCCTGCTCTGCTCTGCTCTCCCACAGACAGAACTACTTCTTCTGTGGTGAAGGAACTGACACGCCGGCGAAGAGTCGAGACCTGCATGTGACGGTGTTACTTTCACACATCACTCGGCGGTTTCCCTCGACTCGCTCTCACTCGGCCCCCCCCACTTGTTTTTCGAGCATGTTTTCACCATCACACCCACTCGCAGCGGCTGCATTGATTGTGCTCAGCCAGCATCCAAGACGAGCAGCGGACCTTTATCCGCATTATGTTTACCAGTCAGGAAGTCATTATTCATGCGGCGCAGCTGTTAAATTATTCTGAGATGCGTCTATTCACAACCTTCAGCAGGAGAACGGTGGGAGGAGACGACCGAACCCGCCAGGATCCTCTCTTGTCTTTCACCCGGAAAACAAACAGCAGTTATTCCAATTATTCCATTAATTCAAATATGTATTAAATACTTAAAGTCACGGAGGAATTAGAGGGAACAGAAACGCAGGGGACACGTTCACCACCTGCTTTTTAATTCTTTATCGTCTGTTTATTTGAGCTGGCGGCCAGAAGACGTCATTTAAAATGTTTTCTCTACGACTACCAGACCAAGAAGACTAATTGTGATTATTACAAATCAGTAGAGGTCAACAGTTGATGGATTGAGGAACAGTTTGAGTTTCCAGCTTGTCCTCATCATTAGAATACTACGCCTCTGAGCTAATCACTTCCTTTTATCGAGGCCAGCGTGCTTTTTCAGACAGTTAACGTCAAACTTGTCGGCTCAGCTGGTGGGAACTTGAAACGAGACCGCGAAGAGGAAGAGAGAGTGTTTTCGTTTTCCCTTACAGAGAAGAAAATATTAAAATATTAACTTCCCTCTTTAATCTGTGTGAGACCAGACACCAATAAGGGAGTTTATAAAGAATCAGATAGATCAGATAACGGGGCACTGGGATCAATCAAACCGTATCAATTCCATCCCTAGAGAGGAAGAACTTTTCTCCTTATGAAAGTAGCATCGTCAAACCCACGAGACCTTCAGGTCAGACCAGAGCACCGACTGGTCAGCTGACCAGAAGACAACAAGTCTAGTCAAACATCTCAACAACTAACCTTAAAAAACAACCTACATAAAGGAACCTCTTGATCAATAACTGATGACAACATACACCATTGTAATATATCATGAATACGACATGACCTCTGACCTGTAAACAGTGTTTGACTATTGATCATTTCTAACATTAAAAAGGGAGGAATGCCTGAACAGAGGAGCCGGCGAGAGACTGAGACTTAGATAAACTCAGAAACACTCGACTCCACGTGGCTTTGATCACTAATCTTCTGCTAATCATTGATCAGCTGATAAGCCGGGCAGCTTCTCTTCCGACCAGCCCGCCACCTACCTACATGCTCTCGAGGGCACGGAGCCAAGGAATGTGCTGCCTTGATAAACATGCACACTAACAATGTTTTCCGAGGCTCAGAGCAACGGTCCCGGGCGCTGCGGGGTCATGAGTCCCCGGCCAACGTGTGCACGGCGCTTTACAGCATTCCTTGAAGTTTTCCAGCAGACGAGTCTCGAATTTCCAGCTTTATGGGACTCCGCTGTGTGAGAGACCACAGGTGGATCCAATCCGAACGGCCCTTCGGACGCTCGGAAACTTTAACAACTGGGAACACAAATAACTGTTATTGTGACCGAGCTGCGACCGGCGTTAACTCGCTTTCATTTGTCCCTTTGGCAACTTACAGAAATGACGGATTGACGTTTTGACAGCTGCTGTCAGGCGGTGACAAAAGGAACTTCTGACTTACAATAAATCACATGAGGAAACGCACTGAAATACATCTCCTGCAGGGGGAGTCAAGGCCGCTCCTGCTGGCTTCGACGACGGGTCTGGGAAAGGTAACGTTCGAATTAAGACCCTGAAAACTGGCATTAATTGTTAAACTGCTGTACACACACACAACACACCGTACACGTCCAGGGCCAAAGCTCACAGAGGGGGGGATGCATTGTTTACCCCTCAGGCCACAACAAGACAACCAGCCGTCACAATATCACACGGACTCCTGGTCCTGCAGGGCTTCCTGGACAACCACTTATTTCACATTCACGCACGGCGTTACGGTCTGAGCTCGCAAACGGCAATCAATCACCTCTCTCACGAACCTAATAGTACTAATGGAGATAAATATTATTAGCGTTATACCAATCCAGACATCTGTTTACGTGTCTTTAACCCCGACACTTGATCCCAGAAACACCCCAGCGATGCACCAATCGTACGTTCGCTAAAAGAACATCCGAACGGGGGAAATATTCCTTTAAATCTACCACAAACCCCCGAGCCATTTTCTAATTTGTCTGTCTCCCTCAGCAGGAGGTGCGACCGTGTTGTGTTGCTTGTTGGGTGAAATCTGATAATCGGTCTGCGGGCCACAGCTGTTGGCCCGCCGTCCTGCCACAGCTGCACTGCGTATATCATCAAGGGCTATTAGCCGGCAGTGGATTAGCCCCCCACCAGACTCGGCTCTGGCACTCTGATCCCCACCGCTCCTCCCCTGATTTAGGTGAGGAAGAGGGGGTCAGTGTTCACATCTGTCCGCAAGCCTTCCTCACACGGATAGACGGTGTTTAAGTCTCCCTCTGCCGACAGCCATTTTAATCTCTGATGGGGAGCAGCGAGGCTTCAACGCAGCTCCCAGGGTGATGGAGAGGATGTCCATCTTAAGATGCTGCGACAACGGACCGCTTCCATCGTCGACTGACGTACAGATTATTGTGAAGCTGAATCGACTGAATAACCAGCAAGAGAGAGAGAGAGTCAAACATCTGTGCAGAGTCACCATCACATCAAGAGAAAATCCAATATTAACCCGAATCAATGGAGCTCTGGTTTTATCAGCAGCTTCAAATAACATCAGATAATCTAGGCTGCAATAGCTGGCGTGACTGTAATTAACGAAGAAGGTGCATGTGTGGGAATAACGACTGAGGGCTCCCATGTTGGAACAACCCGAGTGTTTTTTCCATTCTTCCCAATGTGCTGACATGACAGAACATCAGCGAGGGCTGACGTCGGCTCGACAGGCGGCTCCACATGCGGACGAGCTGCTGGACCTCCGTTAGCACACAGCCGCAGCCCAAACAGCAGCTCCAACGTTCTTCTTCACATCCGTTAGGAAAGTGTCATAATCAAGTCTGATTCACGTGTCGGTTTTAAGCGTAACAAGATGTCCCACACCGTCGGATTCAACGGTTTGGCGACGCAAGAGACAAAAGAAACGGATGATAAGCTGTAAGTTCATTAATAAGTGAATCCGACACGGCTGCACGTTGTTGCAAATGGAGCCTCAAATAGCCTCCACTTCATTTTGTTATGTAAAAGTCAAGTACGATAAGAAAAACTGTCTCGTTCTTTTCAATTATTCATCGTTTTTTGCTTCGATTCTGTGGTGCAATTCCAAAAAAAAAAAGGCTTTAACATTGAAACAATTTGAAGCAAAGAATAAAAT
>CAAKHC010014415.1:8900-24921 GCA_901007825.1 Macroramphosus scolopax | reverse complement strand
ATCCAGATCATCTTCGAGCGAACTCTGGCAGAGAACTGCCTGGTACCAGACATGTGGGCAAAATACACTTCATATCTGGTGAGTAATGGGCACATTATGGCGCAATATCCGTTAAGGGTTCACAGTCAGGCTGCGATACTGGTTGAGTGTGTTTTCACATTTCTTCCCAACCTCCAAATGATCTTCATCAATTCAACAACTCAATAGTAGTTTTACTCCTCTGACAAAGGTGATGTAACAGTTTATAAAGGCGACCACACATGTTTGCAGGAATGGTTTTACACTTTAGCTCATTATTCCGGATTGTTGTGTTTTCCAGGACCGTCAGCTGAAAATCAAAGACCTGGTTCTGTCCAGTCATGAACGTGCCGTCAGAAACTGCCCCTGGACTATGGGCTTGTGGAAGAGCTACGTGCAGGCTCTAGAGAGGCACGGGGCCGATCATCAGACTGTATCAGGTAAGCAGCCAGAGCTGTTGAGATTTCACTTTGACTGACTTTGACGTCTGCAGTCTGTGTCAGAAATTCCCCGAGGGGTGTCATTATATCAACAACAGGAACATGGCAGTATCATTTACTGTGACAATTTATCGTTCAGAAAAAAATTTGTTATTGTGACAGGCATACAAGACATTGAGAGAGAGAGTGGGTTCATACCCTCCCTGTCTGTAGATTTCTCCTTTTTATTTGAGAGATGGCGTCTTTCTTTATTGTAACGTCGTATCTTTTGTCTTCCTGACAGATGTTTTTGAAAAGGCTCTGACTGCAGGTTTCATACAAGCTACGGATTATGTTGAGATCTGGCAGGCATACCTCGACTACCTGCGGAGGCGTGTGGATTTCTGCCAAGGTGAGAGCGGTTTGTAGGTGAAGACAGAATTAGTGTTCCTGCAGGTTCACTTGCTGATGGCCTTCTTAATCTCGCAGAGTCAAGTAAAGAGTTGGAGGAGTTACGAGCCGCCTTCTCGCGATCTCTGGACTACATGAAACAAGATGTTGAAGAAAGTAGGTGGATTGTCTTCAGAAACTAACCTATGAGTTCTTGGTTTGGTTTCATTGTCTCATTGTTTCATTGTGTTCCGGCTCTCTAGGGTTCGGGGAAAGTGGAGACCCTTCTTGTATCATTATGCAGATCTGGGCAAGGATAGAGGTATGCATTGTTACCATGACAACCATTTTGAAGAGTTGGACTTGTGTTTGCCTGAATATGGAATCATATAGAGTTTCAGCAATAAGTGGATTTAATAAGTAGTCAGTATGAGAATCCAAACTGTTCTGTCGTATATGATATGATATGATAACGTCTACAAATATTCAACTTTTCCTTTCCTCCCCTACCAGGCCCTCCATTGTAAGAACATGCAAAAAGCCCGAGAACTGTGGGACAACATCATGACGAAGGGGAATGCCAAGTATGCCAACATGTGGCTGGAGTACTATAACCTTGAAAGGTGTGTTAGTGCACAGATCATCAATGAAACAGTCTTTAAGTTGAAGCATTGACGGTTTAAAGTTGTTTATTGTTTTTTTTCTTCATCCTTAGGTCTTATGGGGATCCTGTCCACTGTCGAAAAGCTCTTCACAGAGCGGTCCAGTGCACCTCAGACTACCCAGAGCATGTGTGTGAAGTCCTGCTCACCTTTGAGAGGGTGGAAGGTGAGTCCCTCCGTAACATAGACGAGGTATGACAATGAAGTAGACTTTCATGATTTACAGTTTCCTGTGTCCTCACCTTCAGGTTCTCTGGAGGACTGGGATGTGGCAGTGCTGAAGACAGAGACCCGGCTGAACAGGGTTAATGTGCAGCGGGCAAAGGTAGGAGCACATATCGGCATCGCACTCGACACAGGTAGCTGCTTTTGGTTCACATAACTAGCTTTTGCTCATCTTTTAGATGGCTGAGAAAGAAGCTAACCAGGCTCATCAAGAGGAGGAAAGAGCTGATCAGCGGCGGAAATCCAAGGCAGACAAGAAGGCTCCGAAGAAAACTCAAAAGGGGGTTCGATTTGCGGAGAAGAGGAAAGCAGACGATCATCAGGATGAATGGAATGACCACTCCAGTAAATGAATTTCATTTTCACCAAAATTTAAATGTCATCTTTTACGTGTTTCTTAATCTTTTTCTCCCTCTGTGGTAGAACTAGGTCCCAAGAGGCACAGAGGCAATGGTGACCAAACTACAGAGGAGTACATGGAGACGGAGACGGGACAGTCTGGGAGGAGTGCTCCCCCCGGCTATAAGCCTGCTCCACCTGGAATGAAAAAAGCCCAGCAGGCCTCCGACCAGTGGCAGAGTGACGATAAGTTCGAGCTCCGAAATGATAACAGCAGCGTGTTCATAAGCAACCTGGCGTACACCCTGGAGGAGCCAGAGGCAAAACTCAGGACACTGTTTGAGCCCTGTGGCACCATCAAACAGATTCGCCCCGTCTTCAGCAACAAAGGGACCTTCAAAGGCTACGGGTATGTGCAGTTTGAATGCCCGTTGTCTGTCCCTGAAGCGCTGAAACTGGACCGACGAGAAGTGGAGAGCAGGCCCATGTACGTGTCACCCTGTGTGGACAAAAACAAAAACCCAGACTTTAAGGTAAACAAACACAAGAAGCAATGTTTTCTTTGTAATGACCTGTAATGTCATTGACAACTGCACATGATTGTACCCTGTAGGTGTTCAAGTACAACACCACCATAGAGAAACACAAAATCTTCATCTCTGGGCTGCCGTTCTCCTGCACGAAGGAGCAACTGGAAGAAATGAGCAAAAGTCACGGGACCATTAAAGAAGTTCGGCTGGTCACGTACCGCTCAGGGAAACCCAAGGTGAGCGTCCAGATGTTTGGAGCTGAGGGAAGTCAGTGTTCAGCAGAATTTGTTAATGATGTAATAACCCTCCTCTTGCTCTGCAGGGTCTGGCGTATGTTGAGTTTGAAGATGAAGCCCAGGCCTCTCAGGCAGTCCTGAAAATGGATGGCATGGATGTAGAAGGCAGCACAATCTCTGTTGCTATAAGTAACCCTCCTCGAAGAAACCAGGATAAACCCGGTTCTAGCAGGCCCACAACAGACATGATGGCTCGCCAGGTCTATGGATCGTAAGTTTACTGAAGCACCTATTGAAGTTAGATTTTTTTACTGACGTCTCCTCTAAAAACTACATTCTTTTAAAATACAAAAATTAAGCATTTCTTTCTTTTCCAGGAGAGGTAGAGGACGCACTCAGCTCTCATTACTTCCGCGTTCCCTGCATCGGCATGGTGGGCTCGGAGGCAAGGTGGAGAACGGGACCACGTCTGAGAAGGCGACAGCCAGCGCAGCAGCCGGAGAGGCCAAACCTTTGTCAAATTCAGACTTTGCCAGGATGCTCTTCAAGAAGTGAAAGGATGCGCAGAAGAATAATGATCACCATCACACTGAAGGCCATCTTGTGTCCTTACAAATTAGTGTTTGTGATTTTTTTTTGCGGTAGATTACCTGACTTTCCTTTAACACCAGTCATCTCATCTGTTCTGCGAGATTGCCTTAATCGCCGGGCTCCCGCCCTCCATCACAAACCCCTCAACCAAGATGACAGTGACGTTTGGCCAGTGTTGAAGATCATTTTTCATCGGGTGTTTTAAGGTGTCTGGCAGGCTATTTTATAAAGTGTATAATAATGTGTGTAAATATACTGTATGTAGAATTATACACGTTACGTTGCAAACTGTCTTCTTCTTGTGCTCTGTGAAAGGGATCCAATGGGATTTTAAGTTTTTTCTTTTTTTAAATATTCAGAACAGCAAAATTTGTGTGTTGAGAAAGTAAGTTTGGACAGTTCAGATGTGGTGTATCACGGTATGTGTGTGTGTGTGTACATAAATTGGATGTGATACAGTGGTTAAAAAAAGAAATTCTCTAAATGTTTTATGAAACGTTGTTTTCTTTGTGTATCTAACTTGCCTGTAAAGGACACGGCTAACATAAGGCAGCATCTTCATTCTTTCTACAGTCTGTCATCTCTGAGTTCCCGTCAGCTGTTGTCAGGCAGTTTTTTGATGCCATGGAAACTCCTTCAGTAAAATAGAATGTTAATTGGCTTCATCTTAGGTTGATGGGAAGTTATAACAGCACATTTGACTGTGTTTAAACTGCCCTTCCTTGCTCATGCTTGATGTGGAGTTCTATTTTAGGATTTATCTGCTTCTGTACGTCACTTGTATCGAGACGTGTCTGGGGGACAAACATCCACCAAATCACTGAAGTTATTTTAGATCCACCTCTTGCTGGGACAAAAAAGAAAAGATTCTAATATTACTTTTATTGTAAGAGCAGAGTGATGCCAAGATGTTAAATAATTCCGTAGATTAATCTCATTCGCTGCCTTGGCAGATGAACATTTGCTGAAGTCTGCTTTATGTTTGAGCTGTTTCCAACAGTTGGAAAATGAAATTCGCCTCAGCAAAATTATGTAACTTTTGCAAAACAGCGGTCATTGCGACTTTAGGTGATAATTCTGGGAAACCGGTCAAACAGAGAACAGATGTTAAGTCAGTTGCACAACACTATTTACCTAATGTTTGCTAACATTAGCCATCATAAGTCACCGGTCGTACCAGACCAGCAGCAGAAAGACCTGAGGGTGTTCGGAATTCAGCAAGTGTTTAATAATTACTCATAAATTCAACATGTCATTTTGAATAGGAAAATAGTATTTTGTCAAAAATAACTTAGTTTCACTTTAAGATGTAAATAAGCGTCCCATAATGCACAGTGAAATGATTAGTGAGAACTTTGTTCAGTTGTGAAGATGAATCCTGTTTTATAAATGTGGTTCAGACCTGCTTTCCTCTGATTTCTCTGGAAGCTTTGGGTGGGCCACAGTTAGCTTACACATTTAGGTCTGCAGCTACTTTGAGACAATCTATGCAGTTTTTCAATTTCCCATATTGTGTGTTGATGATTTAGTACAGTAGTTTACTGTGGACGTTGGTCCACTTGGACAAAAATATTCTATTTGCATACATAGTGGTCAGTGTCAAAGATCGCCGTAGTTCATATCATGCATTTTCAAACAGATGGAATAAAAGCTATATGAATTGCTCTCACCACAGTGGCCTAATCTAAAAATAAAAGTCTAAGTATATTAGAAAGTATCATCTATTCAACATGTAATACTGCAATGTGGTGTGTGGGTGTTTTATATAATTTCTAGTCTATGTTTTCAAGTTCACACAGAGAAAAAATAAATAGTTATTTTTTAGTTTGTTAAATCCGTTATTTTCCTGCCTGTTTCAGTGCGGACCCTGCCTTGTGTTGAGGGATCCTAAAATGGTGTTATATTCCTTTATCTTCTCGTCTATAACTTGTTTTAATAAAGACACTGAAATTCCAGTACGACACTGAAAGTTTTGTTATTACTCAGGTTACAATCTTAAGACACACTTAAAAGGTCATAGAAGGATTTTATTCTAAAATACAATAAATAAAATACATAAAAGTGCTTTTCAGTGTATGTAGACAATATATTCCCCACGTATTGTACACGTCATGAGTGGAATCACTGAAGCCTCTCAAGCCAAACGACATGATTCAAAATGTCTGTATTCCACACGCCAACAGTAGTCACAACTTCAGATTGTTATGATGATGAGCTGATACATTACCACGTTTACTTTGTAATTAGACTAACATAATCCCATAACATAATCTGTGATTCTCCAACACTGGAGATCCCCTTGCCCTCTTATCTTAGTAACCGAATTTACTTGATGGTGTATATACTATATGTCTACATGTGTACATGGCTGAAGATGCACAGTATATATTGTACTCAGATCGATCTGATATTTGTGTTTAATTTCATTTCCTGCTGGTTCTGACGTGTTAAGAGCTCTTACGTCGAGCGAAGTTGTTGAACTAATAGATGATAATGTTAGCATTGAAGCATTGCTATAGGACAACACTTCTCAAGGACATCACTGTGCTGTGTCTGTTTCGCTCTCTGTCCACAGCTGAGCATGGTGCGCAGCATGCTCCCCTCCTGCCAGACAATCTACTACCTGAAGATGCCCCATATAGTTTTTTCAAGTCTTATTCATACACCCTTTGTACTTAATCATATTTATTTTTTTATTTTTAATCACAAGAACACACACTCCAGATGACTAAGCCATCGTGCACTTAGAGTTTATCTGAAGGAATTTGGGATCTTGCGTGATAAACGGGAATTCAGAAGTGACTTTGGATGTAAACAAACATGGGGACGTTTGCAGGGACTCTTATGTGCTCGTTTGCACCAAATAATAAATATGAAAAAAGTCGCGACCGAGAAAACAAACTTGGGATGGTTTCATCGTTTTTGCGACGCCAGCAGGAGGTGAGTTGGACATTCTTAAAGTGCGGAATGGGTATTCATTGCGCTGGAAAAATATTTGTTAGCAAATGTAGGCACTCCAATTTAATTTCAACAGTATAAGCTTGTTTAGCAGGTGAGCAGTGGAGCCAGTGTCCCTCCAGCAGCAGTTCAGCAGGGGCTGATGGGTACGGCCAGTCAACTTAAGTTGAATAGAATCACTATTAAAACCTTGATTAAGTGGAATGGAAAACTAGAGAGTTACCCTCTTATCAACAATTCAATTATGAACTGTGATTGTCTGTTTGCAGTCAGGACAGGCCTGGTCCTGGTCAGCTCCCGGCAGCCCTACGGCGTGCTCTGTTGTAGAAATCAACAAAGTGTCCAATGTGATCTCTGTACATTTGGCTATAAAGCGAATGAAGGGACGTACATCACCCTCGTTGGCCGTGTCTAGAGCTGTATAGTACTCAGCCCTTTGCTCTTTGCGAATAGTGATTGGGGGGTACCGCGCTTGCATGAGCACAAGGTTCATCATCAGCCGTGAAGTGCGTCCGTTGCCGTCTACAAAGGGGTGCACATATACCAGTTTGTAGTGGGCGAGAGCTGCATACTCCACAGGGTGCAGCTGCAGGGCCTCGTCAGAGTTGAGCCACTGAACCAGCTCCTGCATGTGTCGCTCGAGGTCTTGAGGATGGGGTGGGATGTGGTGGCCGACAAACACTTGGCTGGTGCGGAGCCTCCCTCCCTCTACAGGGTCCACATAGCCCAGCACTCGCCGGTGTATCTCCAAAATGTCGTTGACAGCAATGGCTCCTGTTCTGGACAAGAGTGTGGTGTTGATGTACTTCATGGCTGCATCCACACCAATGGCCTCGTTCTGCTCCTGCAGACTCTTCCCAGGGACAGCATACCGTGTCTCAAGGATGTGACGGATCTCAGATAAAGTGAGAGTGCTGCCTTCAATGGCCACTGTATGGTAGATGTGGTGGTAGTACGTTTCCTCCATGACTCGTCGGAGTGCAGAGTTGCCTTTAGGAATGGACATTAGCTTGCGGACTTTACTGTCAATGATGCCAAAGTGACGCTGGTCAATCTCCTCCACCAGGGGAAGGGTGCGGTCTCTACTGATCAGAGCCTTCTCATTACATGGCGAGATGGCCAAAGCTTTGGTGTAGAGGTGGTCCGCCTGGACGACATCCTTCTCCTCCTCCAAAATAGTCCCCAGCTCTGTCAGGGCATCCACAAAATCTGGATTCATACTGAGTGCATGCACCAGCAGTTTGTGGGCCTTTTCTCTCTTGCCCAGTTTCTTCATCTCCAGTGCCTGCTGCAGGGCTGCTCTGGCCTCAAGCTCCATCTCTGCATCATAACACAAAGATAACATCAAGCCCAACTCATGTGGAATGAAAGAGAAGCAAAGAATACAGGAGCCTTTTTCATTAACTGGATGGTCAAAAAATAATTTAAAAATGCTCCTAAAAAATTGCAAGAGCCCAATTTGACAAAATTGCTTATTACGTCTGTTCAGCAGTCCGACATGAAAGATGTCTTATTTCCAAAAAGATCAAGAGATGTGGATTCTGAACTATGTGTGGATGTTGTGCTCTAACAAATGTGTTTATTGATGCCCTAAAAAAAAGCTTCAAAGTCTCAATTATTGACATATTTATCTTTATGGTGTATAAGTACAGGATTAATGGGTTAGAATCTGTTGTACTACCCATTTCTGCTCTACTGTGTCATCTTTAACATAAATGAAATCAACTGAATTTGAGGGTCAGTATACCATTTGTTGTCTTTACCTTTACTGGGCTTGGACCTCTGAGGCAGTAGGTCGAGGTCGGTGAAGGGGACAGTGAGGCTAGTGGACTGCACGGCTGGAGGCGGATATGAGCGTCCCCACAGCTGGCAGCGGAGCTGAGCGATGCCCTTCAGTGCGGCACAGCACTGGTGCTCCACCACGACCAGGGGCACCAGGAGGGCCACCAGAGACCCCAGGAGGACACACAGAAGAGGGCCCCATCCTCCGAGGAAACGGCCGCTTGTGTACCGCCGCGCCGTCATAGCAGCCATGATGATTCCGGGTGAAATCTTCCATCCTTTACTTCTACGCTTCCCCATCTATTTCCACCCCAGCGGAGAGGGCCGAAGGGCGGCTGGCAGGGGGGGAAGCACCATGACAGCTGGGAGTCACTAACAATTCAGCTCTCAGGTCACTAACTTTTTCTGCTCGTGGGTTAGCTGACAGTTAGCTAGCTCAACTTAGCTGTCAAACGCTAGTTTCATCGCGACAAAGTTTCATCGCGACAAAGCACCCAACGTTGAAGAAGTCGCTAGCTTATTTCGGCAACAGTAAAACACAAAATACACACATCAGCTACTTCCTCAGTCCCGACTTCACAACATGTTACGATATGATTGGTCAGAGTCAAATACAAGAACGACGCTGATTGGCTCAAAAAGCAGCAATACAACTAATGGTTCGTAATCGTCTGCGATTGGATAAATTTGTTCGCTCCTACCCTATTTTTTGCCCGTCAGGCAGCACGAATTCAATGCGGCGCATGTAGAAAAAAACATTATCTTTAATTTTTTACGGATTCATACATGTTATGTTTCTATGTTTATAATGTTATTGGTCAGGGTACTTGGTTCAAAAGTCATTATTAGCATACTTTAGTACATGGACCTTATAAGATGTGTTGTTTGTATGTCAACAAAAGAGGGAGGTGAGAGTTGTACTTAGCTTATGGAGGGCAATGCCTTAGAAGCAGCATGGAGGATAAAAGCCTCCCTGTACAACAACGTGTGTACCTGTCAGTGGCGTTTACGTCGACAAGGTGCCATATTTCTATTACTGAAACTGTCTTTATTGATCAAACTTTACATGCACCAGGAGCTGAAGGCCAGATTGCTCTGACATCTTTAATTTCTTCAGCATTGATAATGTCCCCTACGTGCAAATTTACTTACAAACAGAGGAGGGCAGTGTTGCTCTGTCTTGCAAACATCTCATCTGTAGCTTTGTAAGACTTAAATCCTTTCAGCAATATGCACAATTATTCTCTTACCATTACGTTTAGTTTTAAACACGCTAAATGTTAATGTCGATGTACTGTTGCTAAGATTCATACTCTCCTTGAAAGTCCTTGGACGCCTCCGCTTCATGCCAGCTCAGATAAAATTCTTCAATCTTTTAGTTCTATGTATACCTGTCCTTCATGGTCTCTGCACTCTGTTTTGTTAGTCCTTATGTATTTTATTGGGGGCTTTTGAGAGAAATTCTGTCAGCTGATGTGATTGAAGGATTTTCAGCTGAAGTATGAAGCTCAATATCGAGGTGAAATGGGATGAACAATACAAGCAGAGCAATGCAAGTCACCACACTTCTGAAGATTCTCTTCCTGGCAGGGTGTTTATAAAACGAGACAGATCTCACATAATATTTAATACGTTTCAAGATTCAAGCAGATGTCCAATCTAAACAATACATAACACAACTCTAAATCACATTGTGGTCCAACCATGAAAGGTGCTAGTGTTGAGATTACTCCAGACCAGAACCTAATGAAAATGGCCCTGGTCTCCTCACAGCTTCAGGGGAGGACACTGAACTGCTTGAACCTATTCAGTATTAAAAGGTTAAACACCTATATCATTTCAGAAAGAATGGAAGGGAGATCCCCTGCTCCTTATATTTGACAACCAAATAAAGAGATTGTCTTTACAGAAAGGACCACCAGCTGTAAACTCCTTGTGGTTATGAGGATTGATTCCTGGCTAAATACCAAAGCCAACATTATTAAACATTTCAGCAGATGGGCATGACATACCATCAGCTCTAAATAGCTAATATTCCCACACAGCTTTGCACTCCTTAGAAACACATTGTTGTTACTGAAAGTGCAGGCAATGTTATTAATGAACAACCATGTAAATGGTTTGTGGGATTCACAGGATCTGTCTGCAATTTGTAATTTTTAATTTGTCACGGCACACACTGTTCTCACAGTCGTTGCACACGAACACCATTTAGCACCAGAGTCCCTCTGCGTTGCTCTGACCCACAGCAGTTTCACCTTGGAGGACGATCGAGCAGCATGTTTGAGTGTGTTTGATCTTCATCACTTCTTTACTCGTGTCATTCATTGTGCTATTACACACTTTAAAATGCAATACCATGAGAAGAACAGCTTTAAATCAATATTTACAATATGTCCGTTCTCTGCTTCTGTAGCCTCGTCCTCATGTGAAGCTGACTTCATGATCTGGAAGTTAATTCAAAATGTCATTATTCTCTTCCCGTTGGTATGTTTTTTCCCAGAACAGCAGGGAGGAAGAAATCAAGATCATTTTCCCTTAAATTGATGGTTAACATAATAAGTGCTCTGCTCCTGGATTCTGTTACTTGGCTTGTGTGCTGTTGTTTACGCCACAAACAAGCATCTTGGCCTCTTCTTCATGTCAGCCTCCACACCGATCAATCAAGTCCGTGGTTTAATTGAAAAGCAAGACAAATATGGCAGACTGAGCAACTGATGAAGGAGATAGGATGGCATGAAACGAAGAGCCCTCCGATCCCATGAACTAATGTTTTGCCCATCTGGCATATGCTCACATGAGCTACAACCCCTCAGCTGTAGAAACAAATTAAAGCGCATGAGTCTTCAGTTGAAATCATTGATGAGAACTAATTCTGTAGTCTCGCTGTGCTGATGCAATTAAACGCCTCATGTCACTTTGGGATTATTATCAGAAGGAAAGCGTCTCATGGAAAGTTACTGTACGTTATCCTTAATGTCTTCAGTTCACTTTTATCACTGTGATGCAACCATATGATGGTTAGTTTTTTTAAGAGAACATCCTCGTGCGTCGGCATAATCCTCACACCAGCTGACAGGTGAACCTTAAGCACACTGCAGAGATGATCTGCCACTGACTATTAAAATAACTCTGTCTTTTTAGTGCTAGCTGGAACAAGAGGTTTCAAGAGGTAGAAAATCCATCTGCCCACCTAGAAAAAAAGTGACCTGTCAGGGCAGAGAATAAATCCCTCTGGCGCAGGCCCATCGTCTGCTCTCCTACCAGCTCGCTCTCCTCTATCTGGTCTCTGAGGAGCCTGCCGTTCTGTCAGAGGGGAGGCTTTGTTCTGGCTGACAGAGCTGGGTGTCAGAGATGGAGGATCTCGTTAGACAGTCGGAGGAAGAGTGATGGCGGCTCTCTTTACACTCTGAGTATGGATGGCTCAGAGAGCGGGGATGAAGGGGCTCTAACGTGGATGAGTGCTGAGAGCAACAAATGTCCTTGACTGTCAGCATCCAAATTATCTATCTAAAGGGATGGTTTGCTCCAAAATCCAACATCCACATTCAATGACAGACTTACAGCGGTTACAAGACAATTTGGGAGGTTAAGACATCTTTATTTTTCTGCAAAGGCGTGACTAGTTTATCTCCACCCCTGCAGGAACTTTTCTGTTTACTCAAGATCGGATCGATTATAACACCATTGTACAGACTTCAAACTTTCACACATCCACTGTTATCTTTTGTTTCTTCTTTCCCTCTGATCCAGCCGCCTGGTGAGACTCAGCACATGCTGGGAGACCCCCCTCGGCTGTCCCTGCTTAGAGGAGCTCACGGAAGGTCATAGGGAAGCGCAGGGATGTGGCACACCTGTGGCCGCCACCCCAGGTGTCAGACAGGTAATTACTTGAACTCTTTCCTTACACATTTCACTGTGCCGAGTGGACGGCCGATGTCTGTGAGGACCGAGGGACAAGCCTGCATGAAATGATGCTTTTTAAACCACAGCAGCTTCTTGTTTATTTGGTAACTCGTACCTTTATAGCGTTGCCTCATCCAAACAGAGGCAGCTGTGTAAGGTGCCAAGCTATCACATCCCTATGGACTCAAACACTGATGGAGAAGGAATCAGGAGCAATTAAAGGTTGGACGCAGCAGAGAACCAGCCAGGAACCTTCCAACCTCACCCTGACGCCACATGTTGTCGGTGGGTACTTTCTGCTGGCTATAACGTTTCCAAAACACATTGACAGTACATGATGTAATTGAGCTGTCGGTGCTCTGCTCCTTTGGGAGCGTTGCTGCAAACACTAGCTGCTGTTGTTGCTCATGTCTCATTAGACAAATAAGCTGTCCTGCCAACATGTCCAGGAGCTTCATTTATGGGGATATACCTGAGTTGTTACAGCTTCCACAGCGTCTGTAAAAGGCAGCAATACAGAAACAAAGAGGATTATGGATAATTAATTTTACTGGATGGTTGTGCTGGGAGGCAGATAGTGTGGGTGCTTTTTTCCTCATGACTTCTCGCCTACGGTCTGGAGAGACTGAACATGATTAATTCACTTTATGCTGCTTTCTGTCCGCCCTCTTTCTCTCATCGTCCCAGCCCCCCAAAGGGAGTCGTTTCACATGGAGACACCTTTCTGAATGGCTGAACAAAGAAGAAGATACAGTATGTGTGTGTGTGTGTGAGGGGAGTGTTAAATTTGCAGCAGTACAATAGACAGCACAGGTTTTGGCATTCGGTGCTTCGGTGATGTTTTTCTTCATGTGTTTGATATTGACATATTTGCTTGTTTGTCAGCTGTAGCATCACCCCGATTAGAGACCCTCTCCCTGAGGCCCAGTTTCCCGTGTTGTGTCAGGTCCTGCAGGCTGGTCACCTGCCTGAGGGCCATCGGCAGGGCCAACATGTGAGCAAAGGATCTGTTGGAAAGGCAGAAGACAGAAATAATTAGGTCTCCGATGAGGGGCAGCCATTACCGGGACCTCCCTAAGGCGCTTCTTGCTGTTTCACTTATTATCTCACTTCCATTCAGGGGAGTGGGTTCGCAGGCCGCCAGCTCTGTGAAATGTACTAATTCTACCACACATGATTCAGCAACCCTGGGCAGCTCATTATTTCCCTCACCCACCAACAGATGCCCGGCTGGTGACTTTGTTTAGTTCCTTCCGTAACGTGCAGGAGGTGTAAATAAAATGATTGCGGCATATAACAGGATTAAATACAACACAATACTAAGGTTGTGTGCTACCCTGAAATTTCTTGCTGTTAGCTGTCTTGTTATTTCTGATTTGTAAATGTAGCACGGGGGCCGACCGTCCTGGTTTCCTGTGCCGTCCCTTGTTCTCTTCTTTGGTGGCTCGCCTAGAAACTGTCTGCACTTGAGAGGTGGGAATTGCTCAGAGCAAGAATGTTCCCAGCATTTCAACATCCACTCAGCAGTGTAGTTCTTATAGGTTCCCTCATACACGTATCCAAATGTTCTTTATTGTTTGATTTGCCTTGAACCTTTGTGCATGGTTCTCCTGTTATAAGCCTGAGACTCATCAGTATGACCAGAGGTTGTGGCAGGAGATAGTAATTAGTGTCACAGTTCACAAAGCTCTCCGACGCTTCCTCACAAGGCAGAAAGATCAGCGTATGTTCCTGGCACTTGGTATTTGTGCTTCAGAGGCATCAAATGCCAGTGACATGTGATTGTGGGCCCATATGGTAATTAAACAAGGATCCCATCTGGAGGCCGACTCCAGCATGTAAAACAAAAACAAATAGCCGGCAGCCACTTCCTTCCCCGCCAGCATCACATTTGCAAGTCCTACATGTCAGAATCTGGGTGCCATATTACTATTAAGATTATTACAACTTTTATGTTATTAAAATGACAATATCATTTTCAAGTCAAATAAGATCAAATGAGTTATTTTCCCTGCATTGATGACAGGAAGGACTTTATATTCTAATGGCGTAAATCCAATTTCCATGATCCTGGGTCATGATTTGGATTAGCGGTACTGTATTTTCAGTACCACTATCTGATCATTCTGACAGGATTTAGATGGTTAAAAACCGCGCGGAGGATCATATCAAACTGTAGATCCGGGGCTATATTGGATTATCATTGCTGCATAATTTAAGAGATTTCCGCTCCGTTCTATTAGTTCAGCTTTGTTAATCCAAACTCAAGTTCTCTACACAAGGCTTCACTATAGAACGTTGGTTCTGGGATCCATGTGAAAGAGATATTATAGATAGAATGCATCGGAAAAGGAAACAGTTTATATATTCTATATAACTGCAACACCATTCCTTCATCTTTGCTCCAACTCTACTCTTTGCTGTGCAGTTATATCCGTGGGAAAGTCTGTCTGTGGCCCAAAGTTACATTCTCCTTTAAAAGCAAACAGGTCAGTGAAGCAGGCGGCCGGCTCAGCAGCCTTTTCAAACTCCCAACATCTCTCTCTGTGTCACATGACCTCTGCTCCTGCTGTGGACGTTCCCTCTTCTCCATAGATCTTCTGTTTGTTTTTACCGGGGAGGTGGAGGAGTGGTGGAGGTTGATCACCTGCTTTCATAGATGTGCAAGAAATGTGTTTCCCTTCATGTAGGATGAAATATGTGTCAGTGTGGAGAAACAATGCGAGGATGAAGCGCAGGGCTTCTGCCTCCAGTCTGAGTAAGATGTAACCCCCCGCTCCCCCGCTGTGGTCTGGGTGGATCAAAGTCTGTTAATGATAAAGATTTAAAATGGAGTCATGCTGGTTCAGCTTTGCGTACGACTGTTAGCAAACAGCCATCTCTAATCCCTGTTAATATGGAGTGTGTATGTGTGTCTGTACATCACAAAGACAAATAAACCTTCATGCCTGCAGCTTCTTTTAATTACACTGGAATGTCACAAAGTGCATTATTTCCTCCTTTGTGATCACATTATTTTCTGGGATTTCCCTGCATTCATCACATCACGTTAGGTAACGAGACAGAATGTACAAGTAACACCAGATGTATATTTAATGACACTTCTGTCAAGTTTCTGTTAAGAAAAAGAACTTGTAGAAGAAGTAGAAGAACAAGACAATAGCTGACAAAGCAAGGCAGTATAGAAACATTTATAAGGGCTAATGCTGAAGGGATACTGTATATTTAAGTTTAAGAAAGAATAAGATGAAGTAATTGGAAAAATGTTCATCTAAAAGTGTCTACAAGCCTTTCCAGTTCAAGTCTGTCCAGAGGCTCCAGCTGTGGTGGAGCTGGTCGGCAGGCAACTGTTTCTTAACCATCAGAGACCAGAAATCAAAAGCTTCTCTGTTACAGACACGTGTGTCATTTGTCTTATGTAAAACGCTCCAAATAACAAAACATAGGACAATAAGCATTAAAGAATAAGTCTAAGACAAAGCTGGTCTAGACTAATGTCTCTTAGGAAATAGTTTTTTCTGCTGACTGTCGGTGCGATAATAAAAACTCTTGACATCTGCCAGGTGGAGTCGGAGGGAAGATCCCAAACAAATGACGTTCAGAAACCTCCTCTGGATTCTGTGGGATGAGCTCAGCGTGTCACATGAAATTACAACTAATTTGAAAATGTGTATATTTTCTTGCTGATTGAGAAACAAAACCAAAGGGCTGAGAGGTTCTGGTATTAAAGGGCAGCACCGAAGCGTGTGCAGTTCCACCATGTTCGGAGGTTAATGCCGCTGCTTTGTTCCGCAGATCATTTCAGCAAAGGATTCCTTGTTCCGTCATCTTAAAATTAAATGAAGACAAAACAGAAATTCTAATTATTGGCCCTAAAACCAAAAGAGAAACCGTAATAAAAAACCTAGGAGGACTAGCCTCCTGGGTCAAACCTGAGGTCACAAGCCTCGGGGTAATCATAGATT
>CAAKHC010014414.1:0-17612 GCA_901007825.1 Macroramphosus scolopax | reverse complement strand
GCGATTAACGCGCTGTGATGTGAACCTCGGTCCACACCGTAGTTTGGGGAATCAGGAAGTAATGCACTGACGGCGATGCCGCACATTGACGTCACGTTGTTCTGTTTCTCACCTGCTGAGGATCATTTAACAATCAGCTGAACACCTGAACGCACCTGCAGGATCTGTGACGTCACAGATAGTTTGAGCCAATCGTGGTGCAGTTACACAGAAATATTTGCATCTTCACAGCATTTGGAATATTTAGTAAGTAAAAGTTTTATTAACTTTAATGAAGAAAAACATTTTGATGGAAAGCAGCATGTTGCAAGTCTTACATAGAACGTACAAAGATGTGGACGAGGACTGAGGTGAAGCCGAAGAAGAGCAGAACACGACAGGAAATAAAGTCACATGTTTCTTCATCATCCTCTCCTACATATCCCAGAATGCTGCTCCAAACATCTCCCAGAAGGTGACCTCCTTTAACTGTTTTCACTGGATGTTGGTTCACATCCTCCTCAGTGATCTTTCAAAATGTTTGTAAATCACTTATTGATTTCTTCTCAGAAACAGTTGCTCCGTTCTTTAGTGAGAAGGAAAATAGATTTTATTGATCTCTGAGGTTGGAAAAGGGTCGTCCATGAACAATATTTCAGCTGCTGACGACTGATCGTCCGATCAGCCGGCGAGCTTGTCGTTCAGGTAGCTGGATGTGTTGGTGTCCTGCAGCAGCGTTTTGGTGACATCATGCAGATTCTGCTGGTAGGCCAGCCGGTAGCGGCTGTTCACGTCATCACAGTGCGTCAGCAGGCGCTTCACGTTCGGAGTGACGCCGCTCGGAGTGCCGTCGAGCCTGAAACCAGACGATCAGAAACAGATATGATCTCACTCTATTGAAAGTTTCTTTTAATTCACTCAAGTTTCAGTAAATCAATCGATTGACACGGATTGATGATTGATCACTTTACTAGTTCGACTCACTTCTTGAAGATGTCCTCGAACAGGCTGGAGGTCAGCGGGCGGTGGCGTTTCAGCTCCTCCAGATAAACAAAGTCTCCGTTCAGGATCACCTTCTGGTGCAGAATCTCCACCCAGTCGGGACTGTAGCCGTACGCCTCCGACACCACGAACACCTGAGAGACAATGTTCAGGTGTGACTGACCGCTCATCTGCTGTTCATCGTCTGCAGATCAACAGGAAGTCAAACCGCCAGCCTGTCAGCTGTTAAACATGGTGGACGAACCTGGTAACATCGCGGCAGCGCCATGACGGCGTCGAGCAGCTGTGCAGGTTGCAGGTTGATGAGGCGAAGGTCTGATCCCTGATTCAGGAAGTGGAGTTGCAGAGCGACCAGCTTGGCCATCCTGACGCAGCTACTCGCTTGACGCACACACAAGTCCTGGTAGCACGTACAAACACACACACACACACACACACAAGGTTAACAGTATTAATGGGTGTGAGCAGTAGAGCGCGGCGAGGAGCTCGGGTACCTTGGAGAAGCTCTCGGCGGCGTCCCTCAGGAGACCCAACACTTTGACCAGCGAGCTCTCCAGCTCAGGAGTGACGACTGTTCACAGGGACAACAGCAGGTCAGGAACAAACCACGCACGCACACACCCTGTCATTATCATTAACATTAGTGAGGCTGACCCCAGGCCTGAGACTCGATGATCTTCAGCTGCGTCCTGGCCGCCATCTCGTGGTTTTCTCCGATCTCCCTCCTCATGCTGAAGCACAGCGCCACCATGTTGTGCTTCTCGCTGTCAGCGGGGAGGCAACGCTTGATGTAATCCAGCAGTGCCGTCTTCAGGCTGGAGCTCTGCAGCAGGACGGAGGTCAGTGAGAGGCGTTTCACTTACACAACAACAACAACACACTGTTAGCTATCAGGGAGGAAGCAGGAAGTACCTGCACCATCACGGGTCACATGCCGTGTGTGTGTGTGAGTGTGTGTGTGTGTGAGACCTGTCCTCTGTCTGTATCCATCTTCTTCCTCAGCAGCATCTCAAAGCGATGATTCTGATGCAGCAGGTCGAAGACGTACGTCATCTCGTTATACCTGCCGATACCCGTCAGCAGACGCACCTGCAGGAGGATCTGTGGTTAGTTCAGTGTCTGTAACAACAGTGGGACAGTGACTGTGGGTAGTTCAGTGTCTGGGGGACATGATGTCATGGCTCTCTGCTTACCAGCAGGCTGTAGTGCTCGCCGGGCGCCAGGTAGGTGTGGCTGAGGTGGCGGGCGGCTTGCAGCACTCTGACGATGCCCTCCATGTTACAGGTGAGACTGAAACAGTCGTGAGCGACGATCAGCAGCTCCACAACTGCAGAGAACAAATAATTGATTTCAATCAGTGTTTACGTCTCTGGTGGAAACTTGATGGTTGAATGAAGACGTCACTGAAGGTCGGGACGGAGGTGTAAAGGTGTGTGTGTGTGTCGTACTGCAGCTCAGGTCTCTCAGCGGGACGCTGTTGAGGTTCTCCAGGAGTTTGACTCCTACCAGGTTCGGGTCATCACACAACTTGATCAGCTGCACCAGCGAGTCCCGCCCCTCCGACGGCCTGAACACCAGCTTCTCTGCTGGGACACACACACGGACACACACACACACACACACACACAGTGACGTTGCTGATATGAAACACCTCCTCGCAGTATCGAACGGCGACCGTCCTCACCGGGCTGCAGCTCCTGGACCACAGCGGATGACACCAGCTCCGCCACCGTGTCAGCGGAGAAACCTTGCGCCTTGATGAAGGCCTGCGCCCTCCTGAAGCGCTCCGACTGCTCCGACAGCAGTAGCTTCTCCAACACGGAACGAGGTTCCTCGCTGCTGATGTCACTGAAGGAACACTGCAGCTCCTGCAGGCGGACACAGACGACGTTAACTTCAAAACAGCTGCTAGCTGGCTGACGTGGATGAAACAGCGATGAAAAGATGGACCGTCTGCTACCTTGGAGAGCTGGTAGAGGCTGAGGACCTGTTTGCAGTAGTTGTTGCCATGGCGACACTGCTTCACCAGTCTCTGGAGCTGGACAGCAACCTCATCTCCAGGAAGCGGAAGCACCACGAACGACGAGAGGCTGCTGAACGAGGCAGCTGCAAGAGGAACATCGCTGGTTAGAACGTCTTAGATCATCGAGCACCTTTCAAACATCTCAACTGTTCTCGTGTGTTCAGAGTTTAACCAACGAGGCAGACCAGAGAAGCTTCATGAAGAAGCTTCTCTGGTCTGTGAGACACGACTGAATATGAAATCAGACCTACTCCTGATAGGAAGATAAACTTATGCTTCTACACTAGCTGAGGTCGGCGTTCGGCTTACAGCTGCTGATTCCTGCCGGCGCCTCCGACGTGTCTTGTTGCATCTCGGGGTTCAGTTCTCCGGACGCCAGGCCTCGGCAGCGCAGCACCACCCACATGTCCGGGTGATACAGGGAGAAGTAACGACACACCCGGCTGGCTTCATGGATGCTTCCATCATCTAATAGGTGACCAACCAGCGCCGCCAGCACGCCGCTCTCCTCCGGACTCATCGAGCCTGCACTCGGCGGCCCGTCAGTGGGACCAGGGAGTCCGTCCAGAAGGAGGCTCGTCTCCGTGTTCAGCTCTGTTATGTTGGAGAAGGAGAACTCCTTCATCAGCACTTCATACGTGTTCATTCCAGGTGTGACGGCGGGCGGCGGAAGCTGGAACACACTCTCCTTCTCCAGGGCAGCCAGGAGGCCGTGTTGCTGGACCCGGCTGATCCACAGCTGTTTCTCTAACTTCTCTATTTTGTCCACAGGAGCTGGACTGTGCCGGGAGAGCCAGTGAGCGGCGAGGGCGAGCATCAGGCACCGCTCCTGCACGTCCAGCAGCTCGCAGCGAGCCCCTGCAGCAGTCCCCGGTTCAGTCTGCGAAAGGAAGAACTGGGAGGCGGATTCGGGATCGGTGCCGTCAGCCTTCAACTGCTCGTGACACTTCTTCCAGAAAGTCACTCGTGTCTCCAACCGGCACCACTGACGCTTGGCCCTCTGGGAGATTACTTCCTGGAGAAGCTGCACGGGAGGTAAAAATAACAACACTTCCTTTTAATATCCCCTCCAAAATGAAACAAGTGCATGTTTTCGCACTGTTGTTACAGACACTGAACTGATCATGTATATCGGAGGATGAAGTGCCGGTGGAGCAGACCTGACTGAGCAGCAGGCGCTGGACGGGCAGGCCGGCCAGCAGGGCGACCTGCCTGGCCTGGTTGTAGTGCCCTCGGGCCTGCAGGTCCTCCACGGCGGCCTGGAACTCCTCCTGCTGGACGGAGGAGGAACTGCACTGCAGCAGCAGGGGAGACAGGTTGACCTCTGACCCCTGTAGCAACTGACTGAACTGACTCAGCTTTCTGAAGTCTGGACCTGCACACACACACACACACACACACCAACATTTAACCTGCAGAAGTCCCATGGATGAACGACCGCCGGCGAGCTAACAGACTCACCGTTGGATTTGAGGAGCTTGTCGACGTCGGCCAGCAGCTGCAGCAGCCGGTGGAGGTCGTACTGGGAGGAGCAGCTCTGCAGCATCGTGAGGAGCAGCACGGACGCCTGGCTCTCCACCCACTGCAGGGGGAGGCCACCGGGCGGCGCTGCGCCCACGTTTCTCAGCTGGATCAGCACAGAGGGAGAGGAGGCAAATAAGAAAGGACGAAGAACGTCTGGGCACTCAGAGACATCGAATCACGGACTCATTTATTAATGTGTGTAACTAATGTGGGTATGTGAAGGAGAACCAGCAGGCGACGGTGTTCGGGTTCGAACAAACATCTTTATAAGACGTCACAGAACTTCAATCTGGATCAGATGATCTCTGACGCAGCCTGAGGGCATGTTGGGACGCGTCCACATGTCCGGGACTAACAGACTGGGGTCAGAACCGTCCTCTCTTGCGTGTTGGATGACTCTCACCTCGCCGTCGGCCATTACTTCCTCATAATAGACACCTGGGGGGACGTTAGGGGGACTCACGGTGACGAGCATCCTCTGGAAGTCCAGCAGCTTCGCTTTGGCCTCGGAGAAATTCCTGTAGTCGCTACACAACTCGAACATCCTCAACACCAACACCAGGGGACAGTCCTGAAACAGAAAGACGTCAGTGTGGACGCGGGTCCGACTCTTCTTCTGCTACAGTTAATCTACGTTTAGCGTTTAGCATCGTCCTGTGTTCCTGAGCAGACACACTCAGACAATAAATGCATCCCGCCTCTAACATGATGTGTGCAAAGGATTGTGGGTATTTAGGACCATGAGGATCCGCTATGCTGGTGCCTCCTTGGAAAACAGATTTTTACCCTCTGGAAGAGCTGGAAGCCCCGGAGGAGGGGCCTGACCAGTCCCCGCCCTAGCAGCGTCCTCCAGATGATTGACAGGTCATGAAGGGTCCAGTCGTGGTGCTGGGAGGCTGCAGCCAGGTGGGAGGTGGCTTCCTGTGCTGTGATGTCATCGATGGAGGTAAGAACCCACACACACAGGCAAGGTATCAGCTCCGCCCCCTGTCAATCAAACAGCATCATTAATGACGTGTCAATAACTGCTTGATTTATTTGGTGCTTTCACATCCGCTCACGTTATAAAAGTACTGTAGCAGCACTACTGCATAACTGCAAAGTTTACTCTGTCCGACATATAAAATAAAGATTATACAGCAGATCAGATTGTTCATCTTCAGAATATGTAAACGTACCTGCTGACAAGCCGCCAGCACGGCCAGCGTCGGGCAGCGCTGCGCCAGCGCCTCCTGCAGCAGGTACCTGCAGGGCGCCGCCTCGTCCTGGCTCAGCAGGAGCACCTGGAACAGGTCTGTGGGGGCCTCCGGGCTCACCGGGGCCTCCTCTGTGCTGAGGGACCCCGTGGGCTCCTCAGGGCCCCTCCTCTGACTGTAGACCTGCAGGTCCTGAAAGGCCAGACTCAGGTGGGCCTGGAGGGCGGGGCCAAACTGAGCCGCCAGCGACCTCACCTGGGAAGTCAGGCGACACACGTATAGTCAGTGGGAGGAGCTTAACATGATGCAGGATGAAGGAACCTGAGATTTACAGAAATAACATTACAAAGTACGTCTATAGTGCTGAAGCAGCGTGTGCGTTCTACCTGCTGAGGCGGGAAGTTGTGCAGCTGGACGAACAACAGGAAGTGGATGAACTGTCCATCATGGGCGCAGTGGGCGAGGTAAACAGAGCTGAGACTCAGACGGTGGGTTTGACAGAACTGCACAGGCAACGCCCACTCCTGAGCCGCCTCGTATGAAGACCTGACACACACACACACACGCACAAAGACGCTCTTAACGACCCCCTTGATTGTTCACAGCATCACAAAGAAAAGACGGATGATGTCACAAGTGCAGCAAGGAGGAGCTGACCTGACGACGGCCTTCTGCTCCAGGCTGGCTACCACCGCAGCTTCCAGGTAGCCAATCAGCTGCTCTGCTGCTCCAGGCTCCGCCTCCGCCAGCTTCACACCTTTAAACATAGGAAAAAGAGGATGAGTGGGAGTGTGTGTGTGTGTAGATGCTGTATGTGTGTGGTTGTGTTTACCCAGAGTGTGTAGATGCTGTGCAGGAGCGGAGTGTGTGTTGTTTTGTTCCCAGTGTTGCAGGATGAAATTCAGCGCCCTCGTGTCGACTCTCAGCTGGAGGCTGCAGACGCCCAGCAGCTCGCAGAAACAAACAGCGGCTGCCACCACAGACGCCACGTCGAAAAACTGCAGGGCCAATCTGTACACCTGCTGCCAGGCCTGCTGCAGCCTGACACACACACACACACACACACACACACACACACACTTACTACTGTGTTTCTCTCTCCTCCTCCTCCTCCTCCTCCAACTAGTTTCAGGGTCCAACTCACAGCAGCCTGACGTCGCCGCAGCTGCTCAGCTGCTGGACGAGGAAGGTGGCGAAGGCGAAGGACGGTCGGCCATGACGGAGGTAGTACAGGTGGTCCAGGTTCTCCATCAGAGCGAAGCGATTCACCAGGTGAGGGCTTGAGAAGTGAGGCAGCTCTGTGGTTTCTATGGAGACGGAGATTATCTTCTTGTCTCTATCGGTTTCAACATCAAAGAGACACTAATACTACTACTAGTACTACTGCTGCTGACTTTTACTAGTACTGCTACACCTTTGACTACTTCTGCTCTTACTCCTCTTCTCCTGCACAGACGACTCATTCCAACATGTTATGGGTCAGTGATGACACTCGTGGGTCTGCAGCAACTTACCGGTGGAGTTCAGCGTGTTCGCCACCTGCCAGCTAAACAGCCTGGACGGGTCGAGAGGCAGCAGCGACTGGAAAACACATTCACAAGTACTTTATACACTTCATGTAATACACAGTAGTAATCAGGTGAGGCTTGTCTCAGTGTGTCTGCTGTGGGGGTGTCCCAATACGTTCTGCTCATTAAACCCCGCTGACAGGCTGACAGGCGTGTACCTGCAGCAGGTGGTAGACGGAGATGTCAGAGGACGGGCTGTTTCCTCGAGGTCCAGCGGGGAACAAGGCGGCCTTCAGTTTGGGATGCGAGGCCAGCGCCATCTTCAGGAGCTGCGGATCCACCGACCTCTCCCTCCTGCCCGACCTCTCACCCTGATGCACGACCTGCAGACGGAATCACATCAAACCGTCTGTTAGAGGATGAGCCATCATCGCCGCCGGGCGACTCATTGATACTTCTGATCGATGTTTTCATCACAGAATTATTTACATTTCTTCCTCTGTTAATCCGTGAGTGGTTTCAGCAGCTGGACTTACCTGGTCGATTCCTCCAGGGGCGAACATGATGGCCGCCAGCGCCAGCAGACTGTGACCCTCCAACAGGAGACTGCTGAGTGATGACTGGCTGCCTGGCAACAGCACCTGAGCGCTGGTCAGACTGGCCTGGAACACCAGTCCAGGATCTGGAACAGCAACAAGAGGAGGGACGCCGGACAAGAGGAGACAGACTGAATCAACACACCTACCTGATCTTTTATTAATGAACAGAGGAGAAGAAGCTGCAGCTGAAAGTCGTCTCTCCATGAGTGATTTGGTTAGAGGAGCAGTTTGTAGCGCTTCAACGTTCTTAATATTAATAACTGTTTTCAATCAGCTGACATCAGGACTCTGGTGAGAAGATGAACTCCTGCCCTTCTCTTATTTCTGTCCTTCTTCACTAACACAAACTGGTTCTGTCTTTCATACTAATATGTTGGTTGAAGACGTGTCGTCGTTACGCCGGCTGGTACCTGACAGGTCTCTGGTGATCTCCTGGATCTTCACCAGCATCTCAAACCAGGGCTGACTCTCCGACAGGCTGCGATTGGCCAGGAGGGGACAGTTTCTGGGCGTCAACCTGCGGAGGACGTAATGTTTGTCTCACATTCAAACTGGCAGCAGACATCATCGTGCCACACACACACACCTGTAGTGCTCCAGGTAGCTGTAGAGCAGGTACTGCAGGCCGCGGTCCAGGCAGAAGGTGATGAAGAGGCCGTGGAGGTCGAGTCCGAGGGGCGAGCGGTAACGAGGGACGGGAGGAGAGGCGGCCATCACCCCTCCACCCTGAGCGAGTCTCCACAGCAGCTGCTCCAGGTCCGCCAGCTCGGCCGGGACGAACACGCCTCTCCTGGACCGCAAACATACACGGAGAGACATGAAGCCAACGAGGGAGGAGGTTCCTGCTGCATCCTTCAGACACTGCAGGCGAGAGCTGCATCGCCAGATCAACTTGTAAAACGAGAGTTTCTCTGTTAGTTCATGCTCAGGAAGTTAGCATCTCCTTTCTTAGACAAGAGGATGACCCTCTCTCCGTCACTACGCTGCCCCCTGCTGGTCTGAAATATGAAGATGTTCAGGTACAAATTGAGCCTCTAAAGCAGCTTTATCTATTTCTAACATCAATGTTCTGAAGGTCAGTAGCTCCGAATGATGAACCTACAGAAGTAGAAGAAGAACAGATGACAACCGGTCCCATGTTACCTGTCACCAGGTGGGCGGCCTGTCAAACCTTCAGAACATGAGGAGACGGTGACGTGCACAATGACAACATCCTCACAGTTTAAAGGTCGAGGTCGCGCTCTTCTTCTTTTTTTTTAAATGTGTTTTAACTTCCCTCACTGGCTACATTTCTTTTGTTTCATGTTTTGTGTCCCTCTTCCTCTCACCGGGCCAGCAGGTCCAGGATCTTCTCCCTCATGTAGCTGCTGCAGGCTGTGTTGTTGTCGACCAGTTCGGGGGTTAACTCCGGCCACCGGGAGTCACCGGGAGTCTCGCTGTCCTGGATCCAGTCCACCACACGGCGCTGTTGGTGAAAGGCGGTGAGGTACCGCCACAACACCGCCGGGTCACATGAACTCAACTCTGAAACACACAGAAAGAAAACTGCATGAAATTCTGTGAACAAGCAACAACGTCGGCTCTGTGTGTGTGAGACTCCTCGGCCCACCTGTGTGCTGGACTCTGGAGAGCAGGATGCTGGTCCGGCTGCTCTGGTCCCAGTTCCTCACCCAGTCCAGTCTCAGATTCCTCCAGAGCCCCGCCTCCTCCTCCTCACACCTCCTCCTCCTCACCAGCTCCTCCAGAGCCTCCTGACCTCCGACCTCCCTGCGGACCGTCTCATTAACCCTGAAGAGGAGCAGGAAACCGGTTTATGATGAAGAACAGAGGAAGAGGCCGAACTCGTCAGATTCCTTGTTGTATCGTTACCCGTGTGAGGTGGCGTCTGCCGGGCGCCGGCACGCCGGCAGAGAGCCCAGCTTCTCCATCTGCCTGATGAACATGACGCTCTGCATCTCCTCCTCAGGGAGGAAACTCCGCCTGACCAGCTCCTCCACCTGAACATCCAACCAGCCAGAGTGACCCGTTGAGTTAGTTACAGGTCAAATTGTCCATTTTGATTTATGTTGAGAGGTCACGCCTGCTTCTTTTCTTCCAGGAATGATGTCAGAGGAACTATTTCATAAACCGCGCAGCAGACTCGATGTTCTTGGAAATGGGCGGAGCCAAACAGGACCAAGTTCTATTACTACTATTCTACTTTCAGACTTTTTTAATAGACAATGAAACTAGAAAACGGTGGTATCAACAGACTCACCACAAACTCCCTGAGGTCCTTGTCGTCGGTGTAGAGGCCGATACTGAGCAGCTGCTTCTTCACACTGAACCCCTGGAAGAAAGAATGGGACTTTGTTGACATTGTGAGGAGACAGGAGGCGAGACACGTCACCACGTTCAGGAGGAAGTAAAACAATACAAACTGCAGCCAAGTGAAGATTCTTACACTTCATATTCCATATACATGTTCTTCAACCTACTTATCACGAGCTGTTCCTGCTTCCCTGAGTTCTCACCATGTTGGTGAGGAGCGTGACGGCGGTCCGAAGGTCTCGCCGCTGCAGGCAGGAGAACACCTGACGCAGACCCTCCATCCTCAGAACAGACAGACGCTGCTCCGGCCGCCCGCACCTCCTCAGGACGGCCTGAGCTCGGGGGATCTGATTGGCCAGGATGGACTGACAGACCACTTCCTGCAGCATGCGCGCAGTAAATAAATGCCTGCTCCATCAGTCATCAGTGAAACATTTCCAATCTTGGCCAGACACAAAGTGACAAACCTCGGTGGTCAGCTGCTCCCACTCGTCTTCTGGAGCCTCCACAGCAGGAGTGCAGCTGCTGGATGTGGTGCCCCCTGCAGGCCACGGGTATCTCTTCATGTAAGTCCGCAGCTCTGTGACGTACCTGTCCAGAACGTCCACGCAGCTCGGGACACCTGCGTCCTCGTCTGCACACACAACGTGTCAACATTCAGGTGCTAAAGCGGTGGGACAAAGCAGGCGTGTGTGTGTGTGGGGTGTTTGTCGTCTCACGGTGCGCGTTGGTCAGGACGCAGCGGATCTGTGTGGTGATGAAGGTCATGGTGATGTTGAGCAGCTGTTCAGAGAACTGGCGACTCTGAGCTTCACTGTTTGAGTCTCTGATGGCGGAACACAGCAGGTCCAACGCAGGACACAACTCCTGGACTGCTGCACGCACACACACACAGACCACACACACCAGGAAAATGACAAAAAAAAACGTTTTGGCTGCTGCTGGGTCACATGTTGGCGTAGAGCCGGCGATCAGAGCGGGACTTGAACAGTCGGACTTTAGCTGCACATTAACAGACGTGTTCCACAGACATGTGAAAAACGAACCGTCGCTCAGGTCGGGTGAGGAGGCTGCAGGCTGGTCAGCTGCACCGAACGCCGTCGAGGAGCTCAGGACGTTTTCTTTGCTCTTCAGGTAGAAGTCCACTGTGTCCAGCTGGCGGTTCTTCAGGCCGGCCTGCAAACACCAAACACACACTGATGGACACAGGACCAACAGGAAGTCATGTTGTCTCCTCTGCCGGTGGAGGGGATGTGTGCTCAGTACCTGCAGGGCGTGGATGGGGATGGAGCAGCGCCCCCAGCTGTTCAGGTGACACACTGCATCGACTGTTGCTGCGCTGCCAAACAACATCATCCTGCTGAGGAGATCCTGCTGGGAAACGGAGAACAAGACCTGGAACACACCGGCGCCTGGAGGCGTGCAGAAGGGTTCATTGATCTGATTTGATCTGATCTGATTCAAACTGATTCAATCTGACTCCTGACTTACTCTTCAGCAGCAGTCTGAGATGTTTCTCTCCACAGGGCTGAAGCGGAGCGGACTCGCCCTCTGTCTCATGGTAGGTGACACGCCCAGACGCCAAATCCCATAAGACCGCAGTGGTCTGTCTGTTTCCAGCGGTGGTGAAGGTCAACAGGGCGGAGAACTCGGAGACAGAGAGCAGAGACGGGGTGGATGCTTCAGGGACGGAGAAGGCGACTGTCGCCCCACCGCGAGGAACTCTGCTGTGGGCCAAGGACGGAGCCTGGTGGGACTCCAGGTTGGGGAGCGAGGATGACCAGGAGGTACCAGCAAGACGAGAGGAGGAGGAAGAGGAGGAAGAGGGAGACCCAGGCTGCTTGGCTCTGCTGTACAAGGAGGCCAGACGAGCTTCCCAGCAGCTGCAGGTAAAGTTTGAGATCAGAAGTTAAAGGTTGAAAGTTCAGAACTAATAAACTAAATAAAACTTGTCAATTCCATCAGATTATTAATTAATTATTAATAAAATAATTAAGCTGATGGCAGCAGGGCCTTTTATGAAAGTAACGTCTTACCGATCAGCCCTGATCGTCCATCTGAGGGCGGCGAGGTTGCAGCTGGAGCTTTCCAGGCTGTCCTCTTCTCCCGTGTGCAGGGGTCTGAGGGGGGGCTTGGTGGGCAGGGCAGCACACAAAAGGTGTTCTGGATAAATCCTGGAAGACAAAAGATCGATAACGAGTTAGTTTGGTGTCGGAGCAGAGACGTGAGGCCGAGGTAGAGTTCAGTGAGACGTTCTGGTAACTAGAAGAAAGAAGATCAGCAGTTCTGTCTCCAAATCTCAAGGCCTCCTCTTCTGTCCCGCCTCCACTAAGAAGCCTGAAACAATCCGAGGTGAACACTCGTCCACCTGAACGAACGGAATAGAACTGATACCTGAAGTAGTCGTTGAGATCGACAGCGATGGCGGTGTGGGACTTGGTGACGGCCACGGCCGTACTCAGATCGGCTGACAGCTGCAGGAGGCAGAAGGAGGAGGAGGAGAAGGAAGAGGAGGCGAGCTCCTCCTCCGTCAGGCCAGTGCTCAGGTAGGCAGGAAGGTTAATGGTGGCAAGCAGACGACCATCAGAGATGTTGTGCACGGCTGATCAGAGTTAATGAAAACACAGGTGGGATGTACACACGTAATCTTTATGAACAAATATTACGTTAAGAGACGTAATGAACCGACCGACTCCTGTTATAAAGAAGTTTATAACAAACCAAATAAAAAGTTAATGTAACTTTAGTTTGATGATACAACTCTATTTGTGTTCTGGCGTTTGGTTGAGGATACATATGAGCCCGCTGTCGCTGAGGACGAACAGGGTTTCCATGGTGACACACTGTTGGGCAGCACTGATGTCATCAGACCGCCTGATGTTGCAGCAGGACAACATCTGCAGCTCTTCCTGCGTCCACCTCCACCGCAGCAGCCACGTGCAGTTCATCAGCACGCAGCAGCGGCCGGCCACACAGGACAACACACACAGTGACTGCAGCTCACACACACCTGAGGACAGACACACACGGTGATTGCATATATTAATCACACACACGCACACGCACACGTGGGGGTACTCACTCGGGTCCTGTTCCCGGACTGTCTGCAGCAGGCGGTCGGTGGGACAGTCCTGGAGGTGGAACAGAGAGACGGAGGCCGCTCCCTCCGTGTCCACCTGCAGCAGCTTCAGGTCCCATTGGGACCCGACAGCCAGCAGCCGGAGCCTCCCGCCCCGGAGCCTGACGTCCGCCTCCTCCCAGGAGAAGCTGAAAAACATTCATGTTAAAGATCATTTTGATTTTATTTTAATAATAACTTTCTAGCAATCTTCTTCTCTCTTTCAAGTAAAACACATTCATTCATGATCTAATTAATCTAGTTATTGATAGTCTAATCCTGAGATGGTGAACCCTGACCCCGCCCTGCTAACACGAAGAAGAAGGAGAACTCACTCCCGGTAGCTGCCATCCACTGTGACCGGGGTTGCCTCCCTGTCTGCCGTGTCCCAGACCACCAGCCTACCGCTGAGCTCAAGGCAGCCGAGCAGGGAGCCTCCTGAAGCCAGCTGAGCTTTGTGGATGTCCGCTACCGCTCCACAGTGCTGGTTCTTCGGGATCACAGCCACCAGAATGGCGGGACGCTCCGGCCGCGCGGCCGCCTCCAGCATCTCCTAACCGGGCCGGAGCTAAAGTCACGTCACCGGGTCAAAGAACCGAACCAGCAACTCCAGACAAACGGAACCGAATCATAAGACACCAAACGGATATCAACATAAACAGCATCAGTCACGTGCGCAACGCTTATGTCAGCTGACCCCGTGTGACCAATGAGAAGACAGATAATCCAGACCACTGAATCAAATGCCAATGCGGATTCACACCAAATATCATAACACATTTTAAGAATATGTACGTGTAATAAAAATAATGAGTAAATTATAATAAAAAGTATTGCTGATCTAATTAAATAATCAAGCATATATAGGTTATTAACTTTTTTAAATGTCTGTAAGAAACGTTATATTAATTCTCAGCATTTTGTTTATCGAATATTCAGAAAAACAAATATGCAACAATAACTTTTGAGGTCTTATTAATATTCTTCCCATGAGAACAGCAGTAAAACGATCAGATCTAAATTCGCGGTAAATAACCAACAAAATAAAAGATATCGGCGGAAACGGGTAAAAGTGAGCGTCAGTTCCGGATCGGGCATCGATTGCTTTTCCCAGAAACCCAAACAGGAAGCGGGGAGACGCAGGACATCGGTCACTGAGCTGTAAACATTGAAAGTTGGAGTGCTTGCTAACATCACGTCGCCTTATCGATCTGCTCAATCTGTTATCGGTTCGGTGTTTCTGTCTTCCAGTTACAGTCGGTGTGTTTATAATGCTGCTCTGTAAGAGATCCAAACGGTTTCCGGTGTTGTGTCGTTAACTGTCACCGGGATCTGTCACTTCTCCGACACTCGTGAAGAGCAGAAACATGGAGGAGAAGGCGCTCGAAGTTTACGGTGAGTCCCGCTGAGGACGCCGCTGAACGTTAATCGGGGTCGGTGTTGGAGGAGATGAACTCGTCGTCACACGCTCAGTGTTTGTTTGGGTTTGTAGACGAATCTGAGTTTGAATGATTCCGGGGTAAAATTCACCTCCCGAACTGTTTGTCTATTAATAATTGTAAGAGTCTTTGAATGAATCGGTATTATTAAAATCAAATTAAAATATATAATAATCTGGACGGAGTTTGGTGTAGCGAAAGTGAACCACACGAGCACAGGTACTGGATGAAGTTGACGGTGAATACAACTGGAAGTTAAAAAGGACATTTTCTGAATGGAGTTCGTTGTAGTTCGAGACAATTGTACATTTTGGAAGTCGAACTTGTTTTCTATAATAACAGTTCAATTAAAAGGAGCATTTATAGGGACAAACTCACTTCTAACCTTTTTTATAAATTTAGTCTCTTCTGTCTGCCAATATGGTCATATCTTCCTTATGAATGCTAGTTGTATGAATTTTTATTTCATTTTCAGGCACTTGTTTTACAGTTTTACATGAAAGTTGTTCTTTAACTAAAGTTTAAATTGATATATATATACTGTACATGTGTGTGTCACATGTTATATTAGAGGGCGATCTCAGCTTTATTCTCCCAGCTATCTTGTGTTTTCTTGTTAACAGAGTCAACAGTGAAGTGATTGTTAATTGACTCGTGGTTTCCTTTCCTCCTTCAGATGTGATCCGATCGATCCGGGACCCGGAGAAGCCCAACACGCTGGAGGAGCTGGACGTGGTGACGGAGAAATGTGTGGAGGTCCAGGAGCTCGGGGACGACGAGTACCTCATCATTATCAAGTTCTCGCCGACCGTCCCTCACTGCTCACTGGCGACTCTGATTGGTGAGTCTCTCTGCTGATAACACAACGGACACAAACCGCCTGTCAAACCACGGGGGCGGAGTCCGAGTGATACCAGCCTGTAAAGACTGAAACCTTTAACCACACACACTCATATCTATTACTATTCTATAGTGTATGTGGTCTGCGTTTGTTTGTCTCTGCCTCAGTAAACTGTCTGTATGTTTTCTGTGTGCAGGTTTGTGCTTGCAGGTGAAGCTGCAGCGATGTCTGCCATTCAAACACAAGGTGAGGAGTTAAAGGATCAATGCCGACAAATCACCAAACACATTTGGATATCTGGTTGTTTCCAGCTACTTTTGGTTTTGTTTGTTCAGTTTGGAGACGTCATAGTGAACATCTCGTATCATTAAAACGATCCAACATCTTCAGGAACGTCGTCGTCAGACAGCTTCCATTCACTGTCGTTATTCACTACATATATTTGTTTGGATGGCTTTGACCAGAAGACGTCCGTCAGGACGCTGCTGAACATCGTGTGCTCAGAGACACAAAGCCTCACACCGCAGTGGGAAACGTTCTGAACTAATGAACCCGAACATCATATACTGTCAATGAAGTGATTTATTGTTATCTAGATGTATTTCTCTTCTGTGGGTTGTTTTTTTATTTCTGACAAACGTCACCGGTTTTAATTTAAGAACATTTAACTGATTTGATTTCTTCTTTGAAAATAATCAACTCGTCTTTAACATCAGAGGTTTTTCTTTCTCTCCTCAGCTGGACGTTTACATCTCAGAAGGAACTCATTCTACCGAAGAAGATAGTAAGTGTCTGATTTCCTCTTCAAATGTGTTCTACACAGGTTTTATAAAGGTCACAGAAAACCTGGAAAAGTCCTGGAAATGAACTTCACAAGCAACTGAATGTTCTGATAGATCAGTTGAGGAACATCTAAACTGGTTCATCTGGTTTTAATTCAATTATGTATCAAACTACAAATACTATATTTGAGGTAAATATGTGATAAGATAATTGTTGTTTGTGTGTCCAGTCAACAAACAGATCAACGATAAGGAGCGAGTGGCGGCCGCCATGGAGAACCCCAACCTGCGAGAGATCGTGGAGCAGTGTGTCACAGAACCTGACGACTGAGTGTGTGTGTGTCTGTGTGTGTGTGTCTGTGTGTGTGTGTGGGGGGGCTGATTAAAGGGCTCAAAGGTAAACAGATGTGTGTTGACTTTCCCATCATCCCCTGCTAGTTGTTGGCAGCCAACAGACATCAGGACTCTCGTTATCCCTCGGTCACTCACAGACCTCCTGGATGTTCTAGAACCAGGTGGTTTCACCTTCTCCTGCCGTGTCTCTTTAGAAGTTTGTCTCTTGATTCTGCCACAGGTGATTTTATTTAAACACACATGTGATGAACAAATAAATCTTTAAATCAAACCTGATGTTTGACAGACTGAACGTGTGTGTTTGAACACATTTACACACACACACACAGCTGTGTTCAGTAAGTGTAGTGATGGTGCGTCACCTGTTGGGGGCACTGTGGTTCTAAATCAGTGCAAACCTGCTTCAGCCACACTGATGTTCTATTGAAGATCTCAACCTCTCAGTTCATATTTATATTATTAAACTGATTAAAGTTCCTCCGGCTGAACGGATGAAAACTCTGAGATCAGAGAGGAAGACTCTCAGTCTGACCCGACTCATCGGAACCCCGCAGCGACCACACGGTTCTTCACTGAGGAAGATGAACCAGAGCATCAACGATCAGAAGTCGATAACTTGTTACATCATCCATCGTCTGTTCAGCGTGTTTGTCTGCAGGAAGTTACAGCATTAAACAATAAGACAAAGAAGTAAAGAGAAGCAGGAGTGGAAAGAGGAAGCTGTCATAACGCCAACAAGGTGAAGCTGTTCATTCATCCTCCGTTCTGAGGAACTACGTCAGGTGATGAACAAACAGCCGTAGAAACAGATTGATGTGACACGTAACTCACCTTCAGCCGATGATGTAACAGGACGTCGTCCCTCATCAGTAGAAGTCAACTGAATGTGTGAAAAGTAGAGAGACCTGCATCTGCATCCTCCTCTCTGTCGTTACCA